>JANHGN010022651.1:72624-90642 GCA_024605025.1 Megaceryle maxima | reverse complement strand
TGCAAGCACACCCTGGCTGCTCCTGTCCAGCTTCTCCTCTCCCAGCACCCCCAAGTCCTTTTCTGCAGGGCTGCTCTCTATTGCCTCTTCCCCCAGCCTGGATTGATAGTGGGAATATATATTTCCTGAAGGCAGTAGTATTTGGTGATCTTTTTCTATCTAAATACTAACAAATACATTATAGGCTAGCTAAATAAGTAAAAAGGGATAGTGTCATACCCTTCTGGTTGGGTGTGACCTTTATTTTTTATCCAGCAGGATAAAACTGACGTGCTTTTATAAAATTAGCTCCTCAAATATAAAAAGCTTTCTGGTTTTTGCCTATTGGCTTTGTTAAACCGAGGTAGTGAAATTAACCCTTAACTTGGCCAGTACCGTGAAATATTTTCATTCAATTAGTAAAGGATAAAGTAGCCTGCAAACAGTGAGTCATTATCTCTCTTATTTTTCCTACTGACTGCAGTTCATGTAAAGACATGACCTTCATTATCCCCTCCTCTCTAACATACATTCATATTCCAGGGACTCTATTACATATGTACCAATTCTTCCACAGATTATTTAACTTCTGCTCCTTTTTAGTCACTTTCTATTTAAGAAGTTTTAGGAAAATACTTACTCATAGTAACGTACCTGTTGAAAATGTTGTATGTTAGCCTCTTAAATTAAAACCCTCAAACTATAGAAATGGCAGCTCACATTCCATCCATTCCCCCTTGTTCTCTCTCACATCTTTCATTCTCTTCCTCTGCCACTTCTACATGTCAGCTGCAGGCTGTCACTGCCAGCTGTCCTGGTGTATCTGTATGTATGTTTATCTGCTCGTAGTTCCTCCAGCTCCCCCAACATCTACGTACCATAAGGAGAGGGGAGGGAGAATGAATTCAGGCCATCTCTATTGTATAATTGCACTTCAGCAATTACACTGTTGAAATAACCTCCCTTTGCTGCAGAACTGTGATCTCAGCTTTCCTGTCTACAGACTAATGGGTAAGGGGATCTCTTGGGATGGGACACATTTTGTTCTTTAACTCAGAGTGCGTGTGCTTTTCACATAGACTGGCTTTGCATTAGAAAATGAACAACCACACGAGGGGGGAATGAATGCAGAGCTTCTCCCTTCCCTGCTGAGTGTGTAAACCAGCAAGCTACAAAGATGCTTGTTTTGTTATTCTTCTAACTGGATGCTTCTGGGGACAACCAGATGTATTGACAGAAAAGTTTATGGAGTTTAACAAGGAACAACCACTTGAAACAGGGCAGTGCTGGGCTGGCTTCTGAAAACTGCTAGAGCTTTTTCTGAACTGGAGGAGTCAGTACTAGGAAATGTCACGGTATGTGCTTGTCTCTTGTGTTGAAGAGCTACTGAATAAACACAGAAATAGTCAAGACAGCTAATTACAGAACTGCAGATACTTGCTTCCTGGCTTAATGCCCCAAAATCAGGTTCCTTTTTCGCCTGTTGTTCTCCTGCCCTTAGCCTGATACATCCTTGGACACAACAGAATGAAGAGGTGAAGGATGCTCCTACCTGGAGTAAAGGCTACTCTCACAGTAGAGTCTTGCTGACTATGGTGGCCTGCACTGGCTGGCTCTGCTGGGGCAGCAAGGTTGGGCTAAAGGATCTCTAGAGGTCACTTCTAGCTTGGACAGTTCTGTGACTGAGTCATCTCTTCTAAGAAACCACAGATCTACTGCTTCCTGGGCAAATGCCCTCATCAGTAGCTGTTTAACACTTAATTTAGTGACAGGTTTCAGTTGAATGCAACATAGTTGAAATACCTGGCCTTGAAGCCCTTTTTTTTTTTTTGTCAATTTGAGATCCTCTTCGAAGAGAGCAAAGAGCCATGTCTTGAATTCCAAACGCCTTCTAGTAGAAGGTTGATGCCCAGATAGGTTTCATAAGTCCAGAGTGAGAAGTGCTTTTCAAAGTTGCTGTATAAATGATTTAATTAAGTTCACATTCATTATTGGTGAAACATCTTTGATTTTGGTTGGGTTTTTTGGCTTGGTTGGTTTGTTTTTTCCCAAGAGTTTGGGTTTTTTGTTTAATATATTTAACAGATTTCTTCAGTGTATTTCTGTCTTTTCTGGAAAGCTCTCAGGATCTCAGAAGTGCAGCATAGGCTAAGCTCCCTGTGCTTCAGTGTTCCCCTAAATCTTGAAAACTGAAGTGCTTTCTAGAAAAAAGGAATTTAATCTGTAGCCTTGGTTGTTGGGCGTGCAAGAAAACAAAATCTTTCAGGTTTGGGCAAAGGACTCTTCGGGTGTTAGAGTTCAGCCAGGAGATGAGAAATCTGTGGGTCTCACTGCCCGGTCAGTTCTAGTTCTATCCTGCAGTTACAGCAGTTGACAATTCAACCTTCCCTGGTTTGTGAGGGGGAGGAAAGGCACCTTTAGGCTTTGAATTCCAGCAGAGCATCGCCTGGCATATCAGCACCAGAAGTAGATTTGGACATTGAATCCCAATTTTGAGAAGTCATCCAGCTGTTGTCCTGAGATAGGCTCCAAAATCTGAGCAAGAAGCAGCATTTCAAATCATCCTTAACCCCCTGCATCTCTGCAGGCTGGCTGTTGTGAATAAAAAATCAAGGTGCCTAGATCATCTCTTTTTTTCTCTAGCAGTATAGCTCAAGCATCTCATTAATTAATACGAAATCCAAGCCAGAGCCAGGTAGCTGACTTTTTAGGTGGTGCAGATCTGGGTATCGCGTAATAAATTCCTTTTGGAATCCAATCCTTTTTGCTTGGATTCTTTATGCATTTGTTAGTATAATAGAAGAGGTGTCCAGGTGGTTCATAGTTCTACTAGGTCTAATGCAAAATGGCCAAGAATATAAGGCTCTCCTTTCTGTTTCACTCGCTTCAGATGGCAGGAATTCTGTTCACAAGCTGCCAGAGCAGAGACAGTCTGGCAGGAGAGCCCCATGAGCCAGAAATTCTGAGACACAATTACCTTCTTGTGTGAAAAGGGTTGAGAGATAAACCAAGTGTCATTAGAACTCTGAGCTAGCCTTGGCTTACGTGAAGAGCTTCACCCAAGCGAAAGAAAGCACGACACTGCTTCTAGGAGAACACAGATTTTCTTAAGACTGAGATGCAGTGTGGCTACATCAAATGGTAACAATACAGAATATGTGTACGTATCTATCAAATGTAACACGTTCACCTGCTCCATCTCCCTAGAAAAGCTCCCCTGTTTTTATGTCGTAAGACGCATTTTCTGTCCGCATACTGACCTGCCTGAACGCTGCTTTTGCCTTGTAGTTCGTGCCATTCCGAGACTACATTGACAGAAGTGGAAACCATGTATTAAGCATGGCAAGACTTGCTAAAGATGTTCTAGCTGAGATCCCAGAGCAGTTTCTGTCCTACATGAGAGTCAGAGGAATAAAGCCATCACCGGCACCACCACCCTATACACCTCCAGTTCACGTGCTGCAGACTCAGATATGACTGCTCATGGCATTTCTCACAAGTCAAGAGTCTCTGGATGCAGCAGGAGCTTCTGATAACTTTTTGGAGCTATAAAAATTCTCTTCATATACCAAAATTCTCCTATGGTTGCATGAGCAACTGGAAAGCTTTTAAATGCAAAAACAAAAATCTTGAATTACTACCTAATACTTTTTTTTTTTTTTTTTTTTTTTTTTTTTTACAAAAAAAAGAAAAGAAACCAAACACACACACACAAAACCCACAACCAACCACCTGCTTTTTGATGTATTTATTGGAGGGGAAAGCACAAGTCAGGATTTCAATTCAGAAGATACTGCCCTCTCTGAATCCTGTGTGTATATAAATGTATAGGAATGCTACTACTCTGTATCAACGTTTACATGTTACTATTTTTAAACCTCAGTACTTTTATAACTATTCTTAAGAATAAAAGTTTGGAATATTGACTCACGTGTCTTCTAGCTTGCAATAGTTTGTCACAAGAGAGAAGCAATATCTCTTTGAATGTTTGTCCAGACAAATAGAAATGAAAGCTAAGGAAAGGACGAGTATCTATCTGCTTTCCAGCACCTGAATCGCTTCAGTCAACGCTCAGTAATCTCTTCATCTCACAGTTTGACAATAAACTCCTAAAATGTGAATAACATAATTGCATATGATTTACGACTGACTCCAAACTTCGAGGGGGAGGTATGCGTATATCTTCAGAGATTCGCCAATTTCTGAGTTTATCTAAGTTTACAGTTTTTTAAACTAGTTACTGAAGCAAATTAGAAGAGTTACTTGCTATAAATAATTGAAGAAAATTACCTCAAATCAGAACTATCAAACTATTATAGCTGACTCACTGGGCTCATTAAATCTTATCATGCATTCCTCAAAGCGCTGGAAATGTTGCATCAGAAAAGTCTTCTGGAGAGATTACAGCAGATGTTTTATAATGGACCATTTTAAACTTAATTTAAAATTTCAACTTTTTTTGTCTAGATTGCCCATTCAAAGGGATGCTGGCTCTTAATATTGGGGTTTAATATTGTCATTTAATCACCTTTCCATTCGGGATGCATGAATGTTAATGGTAATTAACCGGTTTAAGAATTGCACAACCATCTTGCTTTGTGCACAGTTTTGTGTACAGAAGTACCCAAAAATTTTATTATCTGCCTGTTCATAGATAATTATGAAATGGTTTTTGCATGTACAGTTTTTACGATATCCACGGCTTCGTGAGTTGGTGTCAGATACATTTTATTTGGAACTAATGGCCTTAAATTTCACAAAATTCCTGAGATGATTGTGAATTGCCTTCAAATACTGTTAAAAATGAACTTTTTTTTTCTTTTTTTTGGTGTCACAGTTGTAACTGTCTTGTACCGTAAGGGTTTTTTCTTTGCATATAACCTGTTTACTACTTCTGTTTCTTACTACTCTATGTTGTAATGTACAGTATAAAACTAAGGTGCATTTTTTTTAAGCATGAGAAGTTTTTTGCCAGAAAATATGTCTTCAGTAGTAATGGCATAGAACTATAGAAATGCAGAATCTTCCATTTTCAAATCTATTTTAAGTTACTTTTTTTCCAGATAATTGCTCTGTTAGTTAGGAAAAAAAAAAAAACAAACAACAAGTTGGGGTTTTTGTTTGTTTTGTTTTGGGTTTGTTGGGGTTTGGTTTTTTTTGTAAAAATAAATCTTGTTTTATTTGTATTTCAAAGCAGTTTTTACATAAATATGGACATTAATTTTCTCACCAAAAAATATGTATTTCTTAGTGGATTGATGTTGCATGAATGAAATTTGATACCTGGCAAGTACAAATTTTGATGAAAGTGCATCATAAAGAGTAAGTTGAAATCTACTGAAGGGTGGTGGTGTTCTTCCATCTTCTGCATTTTATTTTCCATACTTCCAGTGGTGGCACTTCAGAAATTATTACATTTCCGTGGCTTCATTTGGTCAGACAAATCTTTATGCTTCCATTTGTATTGGTTCCCAGTGTCCCATGTATTTAACAGGTCTGCATTCTCATGACAAAGCTATAAACTTATTTTACTCAGTTGAGAGTAATTTATTAGCTCTCATTTAACCAGCACCTTCTATTAATCCAAAGACCAGTTTCAGAACTAATTTAACAAGTCATTTAACAAGCCAAGGAACTTTTCAAGATAGGTATTACTTAAAATTATTTTTTCTATCCAGCCTAACTTATTCTGCACTGCTGTTTTTGCTTCTGTTTGGTATTGGATCTTAAATCTAACATAGTTTAATGGAAGAAGTAGCTACAATCATTGTGCTAAGTATGCTAGTGGGAAAAGGGGTTTTTTTTTTCCAGACTTTTTGTCATCCCCTATGGGTTTGACTTCTTGGTTGCCTATTTTGTATGAGGATCATTAGCCCAGTTATTCCAGTATTAGAGATGCAAGTTAATGGTCAGAACTCAGCTTTCCCCAAAATATCCTATGCAGCCATCTTTACTTTTGGCTTTATTCTTAATAATGGAAACCAAAACTCGTATTCCTTCCCCAGAAGCATTAGCTGCCACCAAAACTGGATGATCTTCTGAGTGAAGAGTAGCAGAGAGTATTTCTGTTTAGGAAAGCTAAAACGTGACGTGCTCGGTGACAAGTGAGTTGCCCTGAAAGGAAAACTGTTGTCCTTGACGAGGGTATCCTTTGCCACCCCTCTTGGAACAGATGCAACACATGCAGGGAATGCTGTGGCAGGGTGGCAGCTGTACAAGTGCTCCTACAACCCAGGGAGGACACTACCTCCAGGAGGATGTAATTTAAGAGTGACTGGTTTAGGTTCGATTCTAGCGAGGAAGTGTGTGTTAATCTGAAAGAAGAAACTGGTTTCATCCTAGTTACCAAACAGAATTTTGTAATTTTAAGGGAAAGATGATGTCATGGTTGAAGATCTCTCAGCTGGTAACAAAGCACCATGCAGCCTCTCCCTCGCTCCTACTCCTGTGCCATGGGAGGGGGAGGAGAAGATGCAACAAAAGGCTCAAGTGTCAAGACAAAGGATAGGGAGGGCACGGCCACCAGTTATGGTCACCGGCAAAAGATAGACTTGACTGGGGGAAACAAAATCAATTTAATGTAAACAACACAATCACCACCCATTTACCAATCAGATCAGAGCAGGAGAGTGATAAATGTAGCTGGATCTTAAACCTTCCCCCACCCCTCCCTTCTTCTTGGGCCCAGCTCTGCTGCCTCCTCCCCACCAGCAGTGCAGGGGAGAGGAAAGGGGGGGTTGTGGTCAGTCCCAGTCCCTTCTGTGGTGTTCCAGCTGTTCCTTCCTGCTCAGGTGGCAAACTCCTTACAGTCCTCCCCTGAAGCCACGTGACATCCCTCCCACGGGAGACAGTCCGTGAATTTCTCCCAGCAGCGTGGGTCCCTTCCACAGGCAACAGTCCCAGACTGCTCCAGAGCGAGCTCCTCTCAGAGTAACCTCCTTCAGGAGCAGTTTCCTGCTCCCGTGTTGGGTCCTCCATGGGTCACAGGTGGGATTCTGCCCCACCATTGATTTCTAGGGGCTCATCCTGCCTTCTCAGCCCAGGCTGAAGGGGAATGACTGCTCCAGCACACCTCCTGCAGCTCCTCAGCCTCCTGGTTGTCTCTGCCATCTCCCACTCCCAAACTAAAGAACTCCAAAAACAAAAGAACCCAACAGTTTTCCCCTTCTTAGCTATGTTGTTGCAGAGGTGCTGATAGGCTCAGCCTTGGTCAGAGGCAGGTCTGACTTGGAGCTGGAGGAGCTTCTCAAAGCTTCTTCCAGGGCCACCCCAGTAGATCCTCCTTCCCTACTCTCAAAACCCTGCCGGACACAAACCCAGCACAGATGGCAACCTATAGAATAGAATGTATGTGGGCTTCAAATTGGCTCACTTGATAGGCAAAAAAGTTTTGTTAAGTGTGTTCCTCCAGGGAGGTATCAAAGGAGAGGAGCAGAGTCCAGGAGAGCAGGCATTCTCCAAAAAGACATCATTTTAAAAATCTAGAAGTTCTCACCTAGGTGGGGACAGATGCAACTCACTCCAGAATACTTCATAAAATGAAATTAGAATGATGAATGATTGTCATCCTTGAGAACTCCTAAAAGGACAAAATGTGCCAATGAGGGGGAAACCAGGGGGCGTGGTAAGAGGCTACTACGACTGTATCGGTTCTTCAAACAGAAAAATCAATCAGAATAGAAATGTAATAATAATAAATGTAAATAAATGTGAAAAGTAGCCCAGATATGTGTGGAAAAGGACAGAAAAACACCAGTTAGGACTGCTAAAGCCTAGTGAACACATATTAGAAGGGGAAAAGGAAAGTTGAGTCCATTATTTACCAAAAGAATCAGCAAATAGTAAATCTAAGACAACTGAAATGCTCAATATATTTTTTCCTTCAGGCTTCACAGAAGAAGGATAATCATTAAATTAAATAGTCAATTAAAAATTAATCTAGACATAGATTTACATCTACCAATAAAAGCTTGTTAATAATACACACTTTTGAAACCCTTTTCTTGAAACATGGTATAATGAGCTTCGGGATAAGAGAGAGAAACAGCTGCTTCAGCATGACATTTTGAAAGCAAAGCAGGAGATCACGGCCTCCTTGGAGATGTTACAAAATACTAGAGAACTGCTCAGACCACTCACAGAAAATGCCATCGGGCTGGAAAAAATACAGCAGTTGCTGCTCTATACAGACCCATGTTGGTTGTGATACCATCCAGTCATTTCCAACGATGATGCAATAAAGAAAAAACAGTTACTAAATCAGTGCCTTATATCAACTGGAGATAGTTTAATCACTTCCAAGGATGGGATTAGAACTTGACATTATTTTTACGGATTAGAAAAACAAAACACTTTTAAGAGGAGCAAATTCAACACTGCATAGAGGTGAGAGCACTTCAGTAGCAAACATCTGCTAGGCAGCTGCAGTCGTTTCTGGCTGTGCAGCAGTTCTGCAGAATGAGGTTATAGTGGATCACAAAACAGACGTTGAGGGGATCGTGTCTAAGGAGAAGTTTTGAATATAAGTGAGCTGAGATAATCCTTTCATTGTTCTCAAAATAATAAGACCTCAGCTAGTGTATCAGGTTCAGTTTTGAGACTTACAAATAACAGGTGGGTCAACTGGGAAAGTCACCAAAGGCTGTTAAGTCACCGACAACTCTTGGTACAAACTGGGCAGATGATCAGTGAAGGTTTCCATGCAGTTGGCCTCCCTGCCAGCAGTTGTGTCTAACTGCTTTTGATGACCACAGTGAGCTCCCACAGCAAGGACCACGGTGTGAGATCGAGACGAGCCCTTCTGATGTGAATGCGTGTGGGGAGCAGGTCAGTGATATTCTTAGGAAGCACCGATCATCTGCGTTGTCAGGCTGCTGTTTCATACTGCTCATGTTTTCACAGGAAACATGCCCTTACCTTCTTCCCAAATGCTTTATAGCCACAGTACGATTTTTTTTTTCAGCACTCCGCGATTGATTATTTCTTCTTTGCCCTAGAGTTGATTTGGGATGATTTCAGGGTTTATATCAAGCCAGCATTGTGCACTTATTTTCATTGCCCTTCCAGTGTGAGTGACTGTTTCAAGTTGACCATCAAAACAAAAGGTATAGAGCACTAAATTTCCAAGCATGTGCTACAGCCAAACATTTGGCAATAACAAATCTTATCATTGGTACTCTCGTTTGATGATTTTATTTTGTGAACAATCGAAGGCATCCAAGTGACTGTGCTTCCTGGTAGATGCTCCGTGCTACAGAAGGTGCCTGACAGCCGTGAGACACCTGCCCCACAGGCATGCAGTGCGGTTCCCGGTGCCGTGTGTGCCACAGGTGGTGGGACAGCCTTTCCTGGCCTCACACTGAGCAATCCCAGCACTTCTGCACTGGCCTGTTCTCCAGGGAGCAAAAATTCTGCCCAGCCTCGAGAGCGACACGATTGTCATAATAACTGGGTGGCCTGTGCATCCCTGTGCCACAGACTGTTGTGAAGTTCTGTTTGCTTCAGGCTGCTGATGAAATCGTAGAATCACAGAATATTTTAGGCTGGAAGGGACCTCTAGAGGTCATCTGGTCCAACCTCCCGACACAAGTAGGGACATCTCAAAGCTATTGACTGCGTGTGCCAAGTGATGAGCACTGAACGCTGTGCCTGCAGCAGCGTGGACCATCAGGATGCAATTACCAGCCAAAGGGGGCAGTGAGTTGGGCAGTTGCCATGAGCATGGGAGTGCTCCTCTTCGGAGAAGAATGGAGTGAATAATCCCCTCACAGTGTCATTCAGTACTTCCACTGGCCCTGGCAGAAAGCCCCCAAAAGTAGAGGAGCTAGCACGCAGCTTTGATTGATTCCTTTCTGTGAGCAGGAGGGAACAGAAATTATCAATATGTTGTCAAATCTGGAGGAAAGGAGGGGAGCCCAGAAGTCTCTCCTGGCTGCTTCTGGCAACTGTTGCCATTAGCACAATTAACAAAGGGATTAGAGGCTGCATTTATGAAACCAATGAATATATCTCACCAGGGTAGCTGCTAAGAGACCTGATTAGAATTCAAAAACTGTTTAAGTGGAGGGAAGGTCAGGAATCGGTGAGATAAACTGCTGTGAAAATACTGCATTCAGGAGGGAAATAAATAAGCACAAATGGAATGAAAATGAAAAATACCTGGATAAGCAGCAGTTCTGGACCTAATAATCTGCAGATGACAGCTGGGCTCCAAACGGAATGTGAATCAAATCGTGATACTGCTGCATAAAAAGCAAAGATCACCCTGGAAGATGTTAACAGCAGTTGTGTTTTTATGGGGAGGGAGATAATCATTGCTCCAGGCTAAACCACCGCTGAAGCCTTATCTTGGTCCTGTGTCTGCACCACGGGGCCACACTTTAAGGACAATGCAGACAGTTCTGAAAGCATCCAGGAGCAGGAGTGGGGTTGGGGAAAGCAGATGGTTTTTAACCTGTGAGAAAAGAAATTGAAGCACTTGGGTATGTTTCGGATGCAAAAGGCCAGAGGGAGTACGCGGTGTGTCTGTACAAAGGGTGCTAGAATGAGCTCTTCGCAAAGGTCAGCGATGACAGGTGACGTTATCATCCTTGGCAGCAAGGAAGGCTTATACAGGCTGATGGACAAACATCCCTAACTAACTGGAGGCTCCTTTTTGTGCACCTCAGGGAAATTCCATCTTCTTTGTCTTAGAAATTGTTCAGAACAGGCTGGGCAGCCTCTAGGGATGGCCTAGTTATGTGACCTCCCTCCAAGCAGGGAAATAATACATTAGATAGTTAAATATTCTCCCAAAGCCCCATTTGTCAGTCCTGCAAAGGTAGGGTCACTAATTATGACAGAGGCAAGCATAGTCCACTGGGAGAGGAGGACTGGAGTGGGTGGGTAGGAAGGCACCGGAAGGACTGAGGAGGGCTCGGGTGAGGTTTTGTCTGAAGTGCACGTTTGCTCCCAAAGCGATGGACTCAAAGGGCTGGTGAAGAGAGAGGCTCTTAGGAAATTTCCATTCAGTGGACAGATGAGGTGACCACGCCCTGCGTGTGACCAAAGGCGACGAGAAAGGAGAAGTCTCATGATGGTCACACCAGGATGGTGAATGTCAGGCGAGGAGCAAGACGTGCCAAGCGAGTTGTTGGAAGAGGGCAGTACGATGGGAATCCCTGTCCGCACATCTGAGGTTTCTAAGGATAACTGCAATGAGGTGTTGGAAATCTGGCTTGTTTCCAAGAGGAAATAAGTGTATGGAAGAGCTGACATCACGCCATTGCCTGCAATATCCAGGAATTTAATTGCCCAGTGTTTCATTTTTTCTCGCTCCCCTGCAGCACGAGGCATGTCCCCTCCACCGGACTGCTTCTGGAGGCTCACAGAGCATGGACAAGCAGCATGGCCAGCTCGCTGCTGTCACCAGTGCTTCCAGCTGGATGGGAAAGCACATGCTCAGACCAGAGAGTTCAAGGAGCCTCAGAAATGAGCACAAAGCAAAGGAGCCGGAAGGATTTCTGTGTCCAGTGTGACCTACAGCACAGTACTGGGGAAGCCAGGTCACTGCCATGGTGAACTAGGCACCGAAGTAGCTGTGTCCTTTAGCTCTTCGTGCCACTGACCCTCAATTCCTACAGATGACTAAGTAGTCAATTCTCTGATCGTGACACCTTGGATCAACGTACTCGGGCAGCTGTCATTACCTGTCATTTAATAAATGAACACCACACGTTACCGTGACTGATGCACAAGAGCTTGGGAGATAGAACTCACATTTTAAACGTGGTATACAGAAGAAAATCAACAGAAATATCACCTAAACTGGTGGTGTCCTCCTATCTCTAATTCGCTCACTCGCGATAGAGAATTAAGTCTCTCGATCGAAGAATTTAAGGGGTGTTGAAATAAAGCTATAATTGGATTAACTTTACCAGCTGCCCTTAAATCTGTGCTTTGCATGTTCATCGTAAAGAATTCAGAGATAAATGCCTTGATGTGGAGGGAAAATATTTCTGTAATGCAAGCTGTTGGATAAAAAAGCTCTCCCCCACTGCCCTTCATTTGAGCCAATAGTTTACTCCAGTTGAAGACACTATTTTTGCAACCATGACAAGTACTTCATAAAATAAGCCCCACTGGTTTTAAACCTGAGTCATCCTCATTTTCTCCTATCTAGAACTCCTCAGAACTTGTCATCTTCCTCTAACTCAGACCTATACAAATCTCTGCAAATGCCACTGTCGCAGCCCTTCAAAAAGCTTAGAATAAACCCCCTGTTTAGCGTTTTACTCTGTGATTCAATCAGGAGAACTTGCACTGTGGAGAAATTACAGCTGCTAGCACTATTAGCTATTTACCCCTCGCTAAATTCCCTCCAGAATAAAAAGAGGGTTTACAGCAGATAAAACCTTAAAAAAAGAAGCCCCAAACCCACAAGTCAATCGCAGACACGCTGGAATTGCTTCTGAAGTAGCTTTTCTCATCTTGCTAAGCCTCTTGGAGGAATACAAATGGGAAGAAGGTGATGCCATTATGAGTGTGGGAAACCATTGAGTCGCAGCATTTCATTACCCGAGAGATGCTGTCAGCTGCACTGCAACATTTCACACTGCCCTGGAAGAATTAGCGAGAAAAGAAATACAGATTTTAACACACACCCACAGTATTAGCAAGGGTTTTTTCCAGCACTGTTAGGTAGTTCACAGTACAGAAAGATTTTAAATGCTTGTTCATGAATGCACTGTGTCATTATCAATGGATCTGCCTATTACCTGTCATTACAAGGAAGCAGTAGACTTCCAAAACCTCTTTTTAACAATGGCCAAAAAAAATCTGAAACCTTGCTTTATTTAAAACCTGTCAGACTGGAATGAGAGGATATTCAAAGTGTTGTACTTCCTGGGCAAGCGCTCCCTTCCTCTCCCTCCCTTTCCTCCCTTCTCTTCCACTGCCGAGGCTGCTCTGCAGAGGTGAGCTCCTTGCCCCCTTCTCTCTGTGGGCATTTGCCCTCGCTATCCTCACCCTGTGTCAGGTGGGGCACCCACGCAGACACCCGCTTGCACCCGCTGTCTGGGCTGAACAAAAGAAACCACGTGAAACAGCTGTTGAGCTCTTGGTGCCGCAGAAATGCTCTATGGGATCAAGGGAACGGGGCAGAAGCTACTCTCCAGTGCTTGCCCAGCAGCTCCTGGCAGTGGCGGCAGTGACAGCAGTGATGGTGGTGACAGCAGTGATGGTGGTGATGGTGGTGATGGTGCTGATGGTGGTGATGGCAGTGTTTGGAGAGCCAGGCACAGCCTTAATGTGTCTGGCAGCTGAGAGGTGGCGGAGGGCTGACGGGGTGATACGGGAGAGGGATATGAATGGCAATTGAAAACGCTGCTGAAGAAAATGCAGTTAAATAAAAGAATTGTGATTTTTGTGTCCTCAGAGAGCAGATTTTCCCTTTGCAACGCTGCTGACGGAGCTGACACTCCAGCCAAGAGCGCTGCAGACACCTGCCACAGAGCTGCCATGGCCACTCCTGCCAAGGCTGGGGCCTCTCACCCTCTGTCCTCCCACCAGGACATCTCCCAACATGGGATGTCCTCCTTGATGGATATGCTTCTTCCTTCATGCACGCACGCTGACAAATCTAAGCAGCCTGGTTCCTACTGTGCTTCGCATCTGGCTGAGGTTCCCAAATCACTCCAAAAGATGATAAACTGTTTTTTTAGGAGATGGCTGAGACTGGCAGAGTGGGGTGCTTCAGCAGGAAGGAGGCAGTGCTGCTCCTCAGCATGGGGATGCATTTAGGGTAGCCTTGGCAGCAGTCATTTAGTCTTCCATCATCTACAGTCAAATAAGTCACTGATGGAGCAACAAAAGGCAGAGGCAAATGGTACTGAACCAATGTTTTTGATGAAGCTGTAAACATGTGAGGGTTAGGGGAAGGTGAAACCAGTTGAATGCTGATCCCTGACAGGAGCAGTTGGCAGCACTGTTGGTGCCTGAGCTGATGTACTCCCTGTGGGGCTGGTGGCAACAGGCTCCAGACCCTCCATGCACCCTTGAAGCAGACAGCGCTCTACGGTTTGTGGTGGTGGTTTTTGGTGGGCACCAAACATCCCCAGGATGTCCCCTGAGAGCCTGCACGTGACCTTCAGCTGCTGTCCTTGAATCTTGCTCTTCCCTGCAGCCCCCCAGGAAAACACTTGGCAAGAGGTGGCAGTGAGTTGCTGGTTTCTGCTCCCTCCTCCCACTGCTCTTTCTTCCCGCAGGTTCAGGAGGAAAAGGCAAAAGAGTTGTCCTGTGCTAATGGTGCCAGAAGCTGCTCAGGGAGAAGGGCCAGGCCCTTTTCTGGCCCTCTACTCAGTAAAAGGGTCTCTTTACTTTTCCAAGCAGGAGTAGGTAAGGGTGCAGCTTAGCTGAGCGCTGCGCTCCTCGTTGTACACGCACCCGCTGCAGCTCCTGGCCAGCAGCCCTGCCCAGCTGAGTGAGACCTCACCAGTCAGCACAGCACGGGGCCTTTCACTTGTTTAGCAGCAATAGCTGCAGGTAAGTCTACGAATAAAATCCACAAGCAGGTTCACCAAGCTCTGTGCTCGTGGTTGGCAGGGAAAATGTCTCAGCTCTGTGTTGCAGCCGGGAGTCTCCAAGGGCAGATGTGCCTCTGCACTCCAGCTTCAGAGCTGCAGGATGCTCGGGTCGTGCTGAGCACACACTCGGATGACCGAGGGGCCTTGGAGAGGACCAGCTGAGTCGGTGACATATGAAATAGGTGGTTTTGCCTCTGGCAGCCACCAGCTTAGGCTGTGTGCTGGGCTGCTGTGTGCTGCGGGAGGTGCCACGGGGCTCGGTGAGGTGTGCGGCCGCAGGGCGGTTGTGCCTCTGGTTGGTTTGCTCCACCAACAAGAACAGCTACAGGCAATTTTTATTGCAAGATAGGACTACAAAGCTGTATTCCCAACACGGCAACACGGGGCTGGCCTGGCCACTGTGTTGCAGCTCATCAGGCCTGACAAGCCAGTGAGCCGTTCCAGTTGCCATTCCCTTCTCACTCTTATTACATTATGGAGCAACTAAATTGTGATTACTGTAAAGAAAACTAAATGATCCTGTCCTCCAGGCGCCTCATTACAGCTTCCATTAGAAATAAACCAGTGACAGGTAGAGGAAGCTCCAGGACATCTCAATTTCTTTCTAAAGTTTGCATGAATTTCATCAGGAGGCAGAACGCAGGGGCTGGGCTACGCGCTGCGTTGCCTTCCCCTCCGGCTTGTGCCCATGCCTGGTCCCTCCAGGCAGGTCTCACCAGAGCAGAGGAGAAGGCAAAAAGCCCTTCATGCTTTGAAAACTCTCACCTACTTGTTTGAAGTTTGTACTGGGTTTAATAAGAACTTCAGAGGAGACTCAGAGCAGCAGCAACTTCCTTGGCTCCCTTACCATCTCTGCTGTGCTTTCCATCCCTCCGCCCTCATGGCTTGTCCGGCACCTTATCCCGAGCCTGGAGCATGGAGAGGCTGCTGTGACGGCCATCCCTTGGTGCAATGCAGCTACCCAGCTTGACCTGGGGCTCAGCAGGCTCCAGGAAAAGGCAGAGTGGGGCTGGCAGGGCCCCTCATGGGCTCCCATCTGGCTGGCGCACCCTTACACTGCCTGCACCCCAGCCCAGCGGGTTGGTTCAGTAGCAGCTCTCCTGGATTTGGGCTTTGTTACAGATTTGTGTCATTACGTGTCCATAATGTCACATACAAGTCCACACAATAGACTCTCTGTTCTAGGAAGAAGTAACAGCCCTCCTTACCCAGAGCAGCCAGCTGTACCTAAAGCCAGAGAGCAGCAGGAGTGGGGGTGACACGTGGCTGTGCAAAGCCATGAAGTAGGCACTATTTTTGGGAAAACAGTTGTTTCCTTCATGATTTCCATCTGGCAGAGGCAGGAAAGACCATGTCCAAAGACTTGTGGCCCAGGGGTCTGGGAGAGCCCCACTAGGAAGGGGGGGCAGGTGGGTCTTGTTCTGTCAGTGGGTGCAGACAGGCTGACAGACAGGGGACACAAGTGGTGACCTCCTACATTTTGGTTTAAAAGCCCCTTTTGAGAGCAGTCTCTAACCTCCCAACCCCCAGCCCCCAGCTCTGCTCCCCAGGAGCAAGGTCTGGGCTGAGGTAGCCAAACAGGAACTCTGGCTAGATGGGATGAGATGTGGTGGAGGATTGCATGAGTCAGGCATGAAGCTATTTCTGACTTACATCTACGTAGCTGCTGACAAACCTTCAGATAAACCCAAGCAAAACCTGAATAAAATAGAGAATCAAATCCTCAGTGGCCCTTGGAAAATCACTTTTCTTTTTTGCAAGGAAATCACTATTTTCCCAGCTTCTGGTGGGAGGCAACAGGAGGAAGAGCAAGAATAACCCACCATTCTGCCACCTCAAAGGGTGGGAGGCAAATTTCACAAGGATGGAAGACAGGACATGGGTGAGTTTCATAGTGCAAGTCTTACCTGCTGCCAGAAACCACCGGGGCTGGGATTTGCCATCACAGAGAAACTGAGAAAAAAAAATCCCAGACACCACAAAACAAAGGGTTTTGTCAACTAGGTTCTTCCAGGAACATACCTGGAAGTCTCTCCTCAGTACAGGATGTCTAGGGATGTGGCTCTCTGAAGAGCTGGGTGTTGGTGGCTCACACATCACAGCAGCATCTGCAGTGGCCCCAGATGGGCAGGGTTGACTTGCATTTCTGCCTTTGGTTGGAGCAGAAGGCCCCATTGTCAGTGCCACCACAGCTCTGTAGCTAATTGACAGCCCTAACACCACTTGTTGATATTCCTGGGAAAAGATCTAACCCTAAGGGGTTTTTTAAAGAAAAGACTATAACATTTTCTCTTCTCTCCACCATTAATTCTCACACTGCTGTAGGATGTAGTGACAGGACCTCCAAGCTGCACACCCCAGCTGAGGCACTCTGAGGCATTCCAGGAGCAGCAGTGTTGTTCACTGCCTGTGACAGGAATCTCTGCCTTGATTGACATCCGATTGTCACTGGAGTTTCAGGAGTGATTGCACAGAGGCCGTGACCTGCAACAAGCCTCTCCGAGGAAGTCTGCAGGTTTTAAAACTGATAGAAGCACTTGGCACTTGAAGTAATGTTGTAATAGTGCTTTGTGAAGCTGATGAAAATCCCTTCTCAAGTGTTGGCTGCAGTGCAAGAAAAGGTTTTCAGCTGCTGTCATGGGCTCTAGTGGAAGAAGCGGGACAAGAAGAGGTGCTAGCACTGTGTGAGCATCTGTCTTGGGCTTAGAAGAGAGCCAGGGGACTTGAATATACAGTCATACCTCCAAAGGGACCCAAATACTCCTGTCACTTCTTTCCCAGATTGGAAGGCAACCCCGGAGCCAGCAGACAGGCACTGGGTGGGACTGGTTGCTAGAGCAGCAGTGGGCTGGTGACCGGGTGGGTGCGTGGTCGGAGGGCAGCAGTGGTGGGCACCACAGCGAGGACGTGGGAGGTTGGTAATGGAACAAGCACAGCCCAAGGAGAGGGGTGCAGCCCCACCACTGCAGTTGTTGGTGGGCACTGCATCACTGGTGACATCGGAGGCCAGGGAACAGCAGTGCCATGGAAAGCTGTGAATAGCAAAGCAGATGAATTGTTGCTGACCTAAAACCAGCCGTGGGGCAGCTGCTGTAAAATAAGGTCCTTCTCCTGGTGCTTGGTGTCCAGACATGGATGTGTTCCTGCTGCAAGGGTGGGAGATACCCAGCTGAAAAGCAGATGGCTTGGGAAGAGGAGGATTTTAATCAGTTGTGTTTGGGCAGATTTTAATTGCTCAAGGCAGGTTTTAATTTTCAGTTAGCCATACATTTTATATTTTTTTTCTCTCTTTCATTATATTCGTACTTTGCTGAAACCAAAACTACCCCCCCAAAAAAAGAAACCTCCCTGTATTAATTACATATATTAATTATAACTAATTATTAATTTATATATTCATCTATAAAAATAAATGGGGTAAGATGTCCTAATCAGTACATTTTCAGTTGTCCAAGGTTGGTGGAGGGTTTGGTAAAGT
>JANHGN010022651.1:39253-68347 GCA_024605025.1 Megaceryle maxima | reverse complement strand
GGGGGGGGTTTGTTGTTTTTGGTTGGGGTTTTTTTTTTTGTTTGGGGTTTTTTTTTTAATGCTAGAGAAATGGCCTTTTTTTTTTTTTTTCTTTCTGTTCCCTCCATGTCAGCTTTACTGAGTCTACGAGTCAAAACAAGCTTTTTCTTCTGTTCTGTGGTGTTGATTTACAGTCAGAGAAGAACAGACCTTCCTCTTGGTTATAAATACAGCAATAGACAACAGACAGGTGGTGATAAACCATGCTGAATTTCCAACGACTTGCTGGAGGTACGAGAGCTCCCAGCTCTGTCTGGAGAGCCAGGAGTGGAAAGGTTTCAGGTGAGACACCACACTTCATTGTGCTGGTTTTGGCTATGACCGTACCTTGCAGGTGACAGCTGGTTCTTGGCTCATTTGCTGAGCCTCGTGGGCCAGGCCAGGTTTAATCTCACTAACAACTAGGAAGGACTTGGAAGTTCTCTTTTCTTCACCAGTGATATTAGACACTGAAAGGACACATTCCTCTGCTTGGCTGCCTCGGGGAGTGGTGCCTGTGCAGCAGCATGAGCCCTTCCCTGGCTTCTGATTGCAGAGACACCTGTAACCAACAGGGTTTCCTGGCAGATGTTTGCCAATGCCCCAGCTAGGGCAGGGTTCCTTTTCTTATCTTCTTTCCACCTGTGGAATCATCTGCCAGAAGCTGCTGTAAGATGTGTTCATGGAGTTTTTGAAAGCAAAAGATGCTTTACCATCTACATTTCTCTTTAGCATAGGTCAGAGAACTTCTCATGACAGTGCCTAAGATGCCAATGGGTGAAGACTGATGTGTGCTGTGTTTTTCAGACTCACTGATGAAGATGATGTGCTCTACCACTCTTTCAAAGTACAGCCTCCTGAAATCCTGACACCCAACAGTATACATGTTTTCAGCTCAACTTTCCAAATGATGGAGCCAAGCAAATAGAACACAGCAGAGAGTTTGGGAACAGATCCTTTCCCCATTCTGGAAAAGGGTACTGCTGCTGCTTTGGCAAATGCAGGGAGTGTGGTACCAGATCCCCCTAAATCCAGATCCCCCCCAGTTCCACCCTAAGTCTGCCTCCTGCAGATATGGGGTCTGTCAGCAGCTTGTCCCTGCTTACACAGGTATCAAGGTGGCAGCTTTTTCTTGTGGCAAAGCAGGACCAGGGAGGACCAGGAGTTGACTGAGCTCACCTGCAAGTCCTTAGCTGGATTGATTGCTGGGTGAACTAGGGTGCTTGCTGTCAGGAGGGTAAAAATCTGTACAAACTGGGGAGCAGGATAGAGGAATGCTGGCAATGTGGGCTCACTCCAGTCCCTGATGGCACGTCTGACATAGTGAAAGAGCTGCTTAGATCACATTGCACTTAAAGCTGAGAAAAAACTGGGCTGGAGAGAGCCTCCAGCGGCCACCAAGGTGGTTTGCTCAGCCATTCCCAGCAGAGGTTTGTCTAACCTGTCAGGAGTAGCTGAGTATTAATTAAAGGCCAAGCCTGCTCCACATAGTTTCCTTCAAGCTGCAGGGATAAAAGGGCACCAGGTTGAGCCTGTGTCGTCCTCAGCTAGCATCACAGCAGGCTCATTGCCTTGTGTCCCTTCCCTTTTCTCCATCACGAGCAAGTCCAATACCAGGAGAACTCCCCAGGGATGCAGGCAAATGTGTGTCCCCTGAGCAGGTGGGGCACAAACCTGCTGCAGCTCAGGGCTTTTATCTGCCTCTGCTCAAGGTGTTGGGTGGCTCCTGGGCCAGTGCTGCTGAAGTCTGGAAACACACAGGGTGAGCAGGGTTGTGTGTGTTTTAGCATCTGGACATGCAGATGGATCAACAGCAGTTACCTGAGCCTTGCCTGTCTGTAGACATCACAGACTCCTTCAAGCCCTCGCTGTAGCTGAAGTGCAAGTACCAGTTCTAGCTTACCCAGGCTGTGAAGTGGTGATGTTACTCGGGACAGTCAGAAGTTAAAATGCAAACCAAGCAGTAGGGTGGATGTAGAGAAGAGCATAGACTCAAAATTAAGCCTATGAATCTGAGAGGGAGATAGCAACCATCTTGTCTTCCCTGTAGCATCAACCACATCCCAGTACTTCCCTGTGGACTTCCCTGTGCTAATTGCTGTTTCAACTAGAAGAAATAATTTCCAAAGTATGCAAACCTGAAGATAAACAAAACAAAAGCCAATAAAGAGGAATTCCTGCATAGATTTAAAGACTGTAAAAGAAATTCAAGCATTTTACCCCTCCAGAAGGGGACACATGATCTTCAGTAGACATGGAATATTCCATCATCCCAACCCAACCATTTTACTGATTAATTACTCTGTTGAAAGTCCTTATTTTCATGCTAGCTTAAATTTATCTAGGATCAGCTTCCAGTCACTGGAGCCCCATTTTAATGTCATTGCACAAATTGATCGTACACGTCTTCTAGATATAGTACCTTAGGCCTCCCCCTGGATCTGAAACATTTTAATGCCAAATTATAATTTGTTCCTATTAGCAATACCTTGGGACTGCTGTGTGAAGGGACCAAGAAAGTTGGAACTACTAGGCTTTAGCTAAGACAAAGCAGGGGATGCAGAAGTAAGCACAAAGCAGTCAAGTGCTAGAAGGAAGATAAATCAGGTGCTTCTCTGAGACTTCTCCCCAAAGAACAGGGTGAAAGAGCACAATGCAACCCCTGTCCAAATTAAAACTGATAACAGAAAATAGGTCTTACAGACTAGATAATAAATCTTTGCAGCTCACTGTTCCCAAAGTGCTACTGAGACTTCACCTGCAGCCTGGGAGCTCCATGGTCCCCAGCAGGGTTGGCGCCTGCTGCCCCCTCACCACGGCACACGGCCCCACTGTGGGAAGAGGCTCAGGTCCTTCAGGCCCCACTGGCTGCCACTGGCACCAAGCACAGGGGTCTTTTGATGTGAAGACCCCATTAACAGTGGGCTTTTCATGCTGCAGTCTTTCATTCTGAATCCTGCTGTGCTCCAAGTGTTGTGCTAAGTGATCTATTCCCATCCTGACTTTGTGCCATCAGTCAACTGTGAACACAGTTTTCATGCTTGTGGTCAGCCACGGACAGCATGGCTTTTCCTTCATCTCTCAGACCATCTTTAAATTACTGAATCTGGTTTGATTCTCTCCGGTGATCCCAAAGCTCTGTAAAGTTTCCTTCCTGCTGTAACAAACTGAGGAGCACAGACCACTTCCTCACAGTAACAACTCCTAAGCTGTTTTCTAAAGAGTTTTAGATCACACACCACTTTTTTTTTTTTTGCCCCTCTCTCTCAGTTTTCAGTCCCATCATGTCCAATGGCCCAATAGCCCAGCATTCAGAGGAAAAAGAAAAAAAGAGCTTAAAGCTTCTGGAGAACCACTAAAGCCCTTCTGGACAAAGACAAAAGCCAGCAAAGAGTGGGAGAAAATTAAAATATAGGAAAGATCTTGCATGAATAGGATATGCTACTGCATTGAGCCACAGCATCTTTAAAAAGCAGTTGTTCGCTGGGATTGTCACAGCACTTTTAAATGATCAGCAATGCCAACCTGAGTGTTCATCAGGCTCAAACTTCCAGAGAAAGGGAACTGCCAAGAGAGCTCTGAACACTGTGACCGGGACCCTGCTTCGGTTCCTACCTGAGTGGCTTCAATTTTCAAGGCAGTCAGTGGGTTTTCTGGACCCTGCACCCCTCCAAAGGTCAATATCTGTGTTTGCAAAGCAGTTTGCATTTCTGCAGAGCAGTAGAAATCAATAACTACTTATAACAGGAGCAAGGGGCCACTTCTGGACTCTACAGTAGCAGAGAGGCTGCAAATTAGCACAACTGTCTGAAATTATCCACTTACAAAGCCTTTAGATATTGACAGGTTTTCATCTCAACTCTGAGTCTATTTGCTGTATCAAGAGGGTACGGTTCATTTTTGATCAATTTTGTTTGTTCTTTTCCCAAGGAAGCTTACCTTTTAAGTCCTACAACACTTCTGAGGACAAGACAAAACACAGATAGAGACAGGAGGTATTGGAACTGAAGCCAGCTATGGAGGAATCAAAGGATTCATCTGCCTTAATGTTTGTTGTCTGCCGTGCAAATATCTATAGATGAGCCTATCACCCTTGAGCTGCCTTTCTAGTGAAGAGAGAGAAATGGGCTCTTACAGGGTGCAGCTTAGCAGGACTACGTCAGGCAGCTTCATTAGGATGAAGTGAGTTTTCACACAGGCCATGCCTGTTTCCCTCTGGTGACTATAAAGGAATGCCAGCTCAGATGTGGGTATTTACACATGCAGACTGTAGTTGCCTTCTGACACCTCCAGGTCTTTCATCCCTGCTGAGACAGCCTGTGGCATTCTCTTTCATCCCCAATTTTAATTTAGAAATAGAGATTTCTAAACTCACCATCCTGCTAATGCAGGATGTAGGAGGCTTGAACCTTCCCTGCAGGTGCAGGTGGATGTGGGCTGCGTTGCAGGGTGAAGGGCTCGGGACAAAGGGAGATGCTGCCTTTGCCTGCAGTGCTGGACCTTTAATATTGCAGCTCACTGGGCTCTACCTCTGCCTGCAGGCAGGGATATTGCCAGAGCACTGAGGGAAGATGCAGGTAATAAGCACTGAAAACTAACTCAAACCTTTCAAAATACTCTAAAAACTTCTGTCTCTCCCAATTGTTCAGCTGTCATTCTCTTTGTATTAGCAACCCATTGGCTCTCCAGTCTTGCAGAAAAATTACTCGCATGATCTGATTATACATACACCCTCCTAAAAGTACAAAATGCCTTCTGAAAATCAATTAGAAATCTCCAAAGGGCAATGAAGAACTAAAAATAACAAAACCAACAGGAAGTTTTATACCCTTGTGTGTGATGTTAAAAAAAAAAAGATGCTAGCTTGGTAATGAAGTAGAAGTGGGATGGCTTCTTTCCCTTTCAGGCCATCTTTACAGATGGCCTAAATTGATTTAGTTCTATGTAATCAATTGAAATTGAGTGAGGTCACAAATTTAAGCAAGAAACTATGGTGTGTTGAAGATCTTAATAGGAGATAATTGTTTAATACAGGAGGCAGAAGTTTGCAAGATTACTCCAATATATTCCCTTTTAGTCCTCGCTGCCTGATAATGCATCTAGAAAGTTTCCTCTTTTTCTTACGAGCTTGGTTTTCCTCCTGTGATACTTCAACTTACCCCATTCCTTCACACAATTTCTTCACACCTGTACCTTCTTCTTTTCCTATGCTTTGGTGTTATTTTATAGTCCCCAAAAGCTCTGTGTTTTGTTTGGCACATCTCTGTGGAAACTCCCCTGTCTTCCTCTGCACTGGACGTGCCCGGGGGATGTAGCATTGCTTGAGGGCATTCACATTTCTGGGGCAGGAGAATTTCACTCCTCCTTTCTCTTCCATATCCACCAAGCAAAAACACTGATCTCCAGCCCTGATCATGTAAACACAGGATTTGTGTCATTACAAGACACAAAGCCCAAAATCTGCTGAGCAGATTGTCTATTTGGACTCCAGTACAGCTGTAAGAAAGGGGGCTATGAAAATGTTAATAGACTTTAAAGCACTGGGAGGCAATTTGACATACTTCCAGTAGAGAATAGAAGTGTTACCACATAAGCATCAGAGAAGATAAGGTAAGATATTTTGCCATGGTTACAAACACAAGGACAATAAATATGTCTGATCCTTTTCCAAGAAAGCAGGAGAAAAATAACTGGCAAGATGCCTGCTTGTAAAACTAATTTCAGTGTATAAAGGGCCTGTGAAAGGATTCTGACTATTACACCGCCAGGCAGCGAGGAGAAAAAAACATTCCGGATGCAAGAGGTATTGAAAGTGTAACCAGAAATAAAATAATAGATCCTTTTGAGCTTTTTCAGGAGCGAGACCAGCCCAATAAAACTGATCATGTACTCTCCAGCACCAGCATCCAGCACGCCAGGCAGCCTCTGTCCTTGCTGACAGCCAGAAGAGACACCAAGGATAAAAGAAAGGGATTAAGTAAACGAAGCAAGTGAGGGCTTTTTATACTCTGGTATCAAATCTGCATTTCGTATCACTAGCAAACCCCCTTGACATCATCTGGGAGCAGCTTCACTGATGATGTGACCCAGGATTATAACTCTGGTCACCTAAATCCCTCCTGCCTGGGAGCAGGAGATTCACCCGGAGGCGGTGCAGGCGTTGCTGGGAGCTCGCTGCTCCTGAGGAGCCAGCAGCAGTTTTCCTCTGAAGTGGCTGGACTTAATGCCTTTCAAGAGATGCTTACAACAAAGTTATCCGTGGAGACAGATCATTGCCTTAGCAGTTTCTCTTCGCTACCTGAAGAGGAGATTGCTGTAACTGTGTTGTGTCAAGCTGACCTGTTTACTAGAGCTACTCAAAGGTAGTTGTCATACCTATAGACAAACCCATGATGCACACACTGGTTTCAATCATCTGCCCTCAATTTAAGTGGAAAATAGAGACCAGGAGTGTCTCTTTCCCTGCGTGTTCCCAGGTTCCTCATGCATGGTGGGCTGTAATTGTCCCCAGGGTATTCAGTCTTGTCTGCCCCAGCACAGTAGGAACAGTTCAATATTCTTACCTCCAAAGAAGGAACAGGACAGTCTCTCCAGGCCTCACAGCTCAGTAGGAACAGTTTAATATTCTTACCTCCAAAGAAGGAACAGGACAGCCTCTCCAGGCCTCACAGCTCAGCTCTCTGTGACACAGCCAAAGCTAGTGCAGGGTTTCATCCAGGCGAGTGTTGTAGACACCACCGCAGGCTGGTAGACACTCCCAAAGCTGAGGGACACCCCCCAGGCTGGTGCTTCTGGCTATCTGCAGACTCAGGAGGACAACAGTACCTTTTTTCAGAGCACTCTATATTTGTCTTGCAGACAGAAAGGACTAGAAACACCATTTCTCTTATGCAAAAGATGTGGGAAGAGATTCCCAAGCCACGTAAGGCAGGTGGGTGCCTGACACCCATTTTTCTCATGGGGAAAAAAAAATGGCTTTTCAGTCCCAGCTTCCCCAGTGGAGCATCATGGGACAGGCACAGCTAACAGGTACTTTAGGGCCCCATGTTGAATTAGTTACAATAGTTAAGAGTGATTATAAATATCAGCTGTGTTGGGGACAGTGCATGGTTACCTCTAGGGCTGAGCATCTGAGCACCTGCATCCTTCCAACAGCCACACAGTGCTGGAGCCTCCTCAGCTACCCCCAGCCCCTCGATCCTTGTCAGGCATGACAGTGCTGCTGTGGCACCTTCAGCTGAGTGGGCCAGACCAGAGCCACACCTGCCCTGACACTCAGGGATGCTCTGAGGAGTTGCACAAGCACTGGCTCTCCCTCACCTTGCTGCAGCTGGCAGGCAATCGGGATGCAGCCAGCGGTGCTGAGGATGGGATGGCTCAGCATCAGTGAGAGCCATCCTGACAGGGGGCTTCAAATGAAATAAATGTGGTGCTACTTCCTCACTTTCTGATACAAAGGCAGAAAAACTGTAGGTTTCTAAGGAGTCCTGCTACTACCAGCCTTCATTTTAACTTGACTGGCTGCTTTCCAACAGGGGTACCTTCCCCAACAGCAAGAGCAGTTTAGAGAAGGAATCCTGAATCTGAAATCAGCAGCCAATTACCACAAATATTGTGTAAAGGTGGGATGAACTTTTTCTTTTCTCTCTTTTTGTTTTTTTTTTTTTTTAATGTGTCCCCCATTGGAAATCTGCAGCTTGCACATCAAATCTGGGGTGAGATTCATCATCTGTCTTGTGACATGAAGACCACTGCCAGGATTTTCTGACTAAGTGCCAAGTACCATCATAGGTGGGAGCCTCAGTTCCTTGTGTGCAGTCATTTGCAGTTGTAAATAATGCAGTGTTTGGAAGCAGTTCAGAATACCACTGCAGTCAGATAGCCTCGATATTGGCTGTTCAGTGCCAGGGACACCGTGATTGTCTGAGTGCTTGGAGCAGCAGGGGTGAGAAATGCTGATCAGCCTCTGCAAAATTTTTCTGCGAGGAAAAAATGCACGTTGCCTTTGATTGCTCTACTTTCCTGTTATCCACTGATCTTAAATGTTTCACATATTTGACCCCATTTACATAGGCACCTATCCTGGGAATAATTCCCTAACAGTGAGTGCAGGATTGTGTTTTCTGAGGTCAAGAGAAGTAAGATAGTAATTACAGAGATAATTGCTTTTAATGCATTTTTTCACCTACAGAGTCCCATTAAAATGTTCTTTGCAGAAGAACAGAAAGGAACAATGTTTTAATATTAGGCAAAGATAGGTTTACAGGAAACACTTTCTTCCTCCTTTATTATATGCAAGTTCCTTGACAGTGATCATGAATTAATTTTCACATTCATTTTTTTTGTGGAGCAGGCTTTGCTAGCTGCATCTAAGTAATGAAACTTGGAAAACACTGAGGGTTTATGATAATTAAAAACCAAAGGAAGGACACTGTTCACTACTCTCTTGTTAGGGTTAAAATTATTCATGTCTCTCTTAAAAATCACCTAGAGGGAAAAGGCCAAAGTGGTAAGACCTGATAAAGCAGGCTATGTGTAAAACAATTTTTCCTCCATTTTTTTATCCGTGGTGTTTGACAGTTACCTGAATTATTTCCTGTATGTCCTGCACCACCAGATTTTGTCTCAGTGTCACCTGCTTCCACATTGAGCTGTTCATATTTTGCTTATCTAATTTTTTAGTGTCTCCAGGAACAAAACTGCTCAGGTCACCTGCAGCTATGATCCTGCTTGTCCCCACACCAGAAAAGGGAAGCAGCTCCTCCCACACCTACTGGAGAAGGGGGTGGGAGAGCTGGTAGGTGCCCACCACTGCTGAGGCCAGGGCAGGGAGATCCCACCAGAGCACCCACGGGTGTGTGTGCAGAAGGAGTGCACTCAGGGAACCCACTTTGGCTCCTTTGAAGTCACTCCTGGATCAACTGGTGAAGAGGTCAAAAAGGTGCCACCATCCCTTGGTAATACCAGCTCTGCAGGGGAGAAGAGGTGCCTGCAGCTGAATTTGAGTTATCACAGGCTCATTAGCAGGGAAGCACCATAGCAGGGCTATGCACCTTTTCTCATGCTCACTCAGGGAAGGCTGGGTCATGCAGCAGCATGGGAGGCTGGTCTGACCCATTCCCACTGCCCTTCTCTCCCAGCAGTGGCCCTACTTCCCCACAGCCTTCCCAGGCACCACACTATGTCTGGTCCTTGCTCCACTTGGTCCTCTGAAGCCCTAGAGCCTGTTCTGCAGGACTGCTACATAGCTGGGATCATGCCCTTTCTGTTTGTGCAGTTGACTGGATATAGGACTTTGCTTTTGTTGAACTGAATTCAAAATTTCAGGTAACTCACAATCTGCCCAGATAACACAGAGTCCAGCTCCCTTCCTCCAGCAGCTCCTCTACATCTGTGAAATTCTGAAAACCTAATGCACAAACCTTCTGTTGTGGGTGAAAATGATGATGGGTCCCCAGTCCCAGCAAGACTCCTCTGCAACTGTGACTGATCCATATGCTCCTTTGGGCAGTGACTCGCAGATGGCTGCTGATCTCCACACCAGACTTGTGCTCACCCTCAGCTTTTTCTAGGTATTATCCACCTAGTTTACTAAAGAACATCTCATGTAAGATGGTATCAAAACCATAACTACATGTTATTTGTGTATGACAAATCTACAATGGCTGTTACTGGTGTGTTTGTTATCTTTGAAGCACTTACAAATAGCATGTTTGTTTGTTCCAGTACTTATTCTGGGAATCAGAATTAAGCTGAATGATGTGCACTTACCAGAGCCCCCTTCTCTCTCTCACTAAGGTGGAAGATAGACTTTTGGTTTATGGAGTTTCTTGGTTCCTCACTTCTACTCTGAAATTGTCTAAAGTGCCCTTGGACACCATCCAACTTTCAAATTTCATCAGGCTCCAACGATTGCAAAATATTTTAAGTATTGCTGTGCTTTCTAACATCTTCCACTTTCACGTTTGTTCCCTTTAGCCTGAACTTGTACCATTTCCCCTCTGTTACGTTTGCTGTTTGATCACTGATGATGCCCTCTGTAAAAACTGAGTAAAAAAAAAAAAAAAAAAAAAAGGCATTCTGCAGTTCAGCTCCCCTGGTATCTCTTGCCATTAGCTTGAGTAGTGGACCAATGTGTCCTCTGATATGTCTCTTTCCACTAATGCCTCCACAGGCTGTGGGGTTTGCTATACTTTGTTTCTTTTTCACTTGAATTTGATTTTCTCCCCTCCAGCACATGCTGTCCTTTGATATTCATCCTTACTCACTTGGCCTCATGCCCGTTTTCTCTGTAATTCTTTCTTATGTGAGTTCACTGAAGAGCTGGAAGTTATCCAAACTAGTGTCCTGCTGCAATTTCCAGCCTGCCTACAGGTTGGTACAGTTTTCATTTGTATCATAACATCACCTTCTACAAGGAACTCACAATTCTCCTGAACTATTTCTTCCTTTGGATTATTTTTTCCACAAACTAATATCTATTATGTTTCTTTGGTTACTGAAATCTGTTTCTCAAAGCCAATTGACTTAATTCTGGATGGGTTTTTTTGTTTCTCCCACTGTCTTTGTCTAAGAGCTGTTAAATCTGTCCCTTAGTGGTTAACATCAGCCAATCAGCTGCACAAGACTTCTAGGAGGGAAGCAACAACACAGTAGAAACAGCCATGAAAACAGACATATTAATTCTTATTATGAAAAGGAAATCTAAAGGCTTTCAAAAGGGCCTGTGTTGATAGCTAACCTCCCTCATCTACCTTGGCTCTATGTGGTGCTTCATAATCCATTTTCTCTTCTTCACATTTCACCCACACAGAAGGAGGTAAATTGAAACTTCACCTGCAGAAGAGATGTATTCAGGTAATGAATGGTAACAACTGCAGCTTTAGCTTCTACTGACATTAAAGGGGGAAAAAAGAGCAGCATCTCCCCTCCCATCAACAGTGCAGAACAGCTTCAGCAATCAAACCCAACTGTAGGCTTCACTAATCAAAGCAGTGGAGCAAAATCCCTCCATGGAATAATCCCCACCTGGCAGCAGTGCGAGCTGCTCACTGGACACACCAAGCTCTGCTGCCTGGCACATCACCCATGGTGAGGCTGCACTCCCTTCATCAGAACAGTGATCGAGAGGCTGTCCAGAGGGGCTGTGGAAGCATTGTCTATGGAGGTCCTCAGGATTCAGGAATACAAAAAATTGACAGGCTTGACTGTCTTGTTCAACTTGTTCTTGAGCCCTCCAGAAGTCCTTTCCAACCAACATACCTGTGAAGCTCCCAAGCCAGTTTCATACCCTCCTTGAGCCAGGACAAGACCAAGATTCAAGCAGACAGAGGGGCTAGCAGCTACTGGTGATATGTCTGCCTTTGGGAATGATTCATGCTTCCAAAATTGGTGTGAGGCCCTCCCCTCCCCTCCCCTCCCCTTCCCTTCCCTTCCCTTCCCTTCCCTTCCCTTCCCTTCCCGTTCCGTTTAAGCCCCTGTTTGAAATTTATTGTTCATTGATTAAGTGTGATTATGTGGCCAAGGTTTCTAGAGCTCAAGTCAGCACTGAAGGGAAATTTTTTCAGAAGCTGTCCTAGGAACAGGACATGGTCTGAGCTGCCATAGATCAGGACTTAGCAGAAAGGTGATATATGCAGGAAAGGTGGTCCCAGAAGGTGCAGGACTGAGAGAAGCATCTTTGGGAGCTCATGTACAGCTAAGACAAAGATGAGCTCACAAAAGCTCCTCCCTTGCTGTTGCAGGGCATAGGGAACCCCTGAGCCCCCAAGACAACCTCAGACTGGCACAGCACTCTCAACCCCTTCCTTCCTCTGCCTTTCCTCTCCTGACACTGTCCCTCTCCCCTGGACATGCTCTGTCCTTGGAAGGCTGCAAGGGTAAGTGGGTGTCCCAGGCTCTCTGAAAGCAAGGCAAAGCCTGGCCCTTCCCCTTTTCCCTTCCCCTTTTCCCTTCCCCTTTTCTTTCCTCAACTACCATGGACAATTTGGACCCTGCCCTTTCCCAGCTAAACCAATTCCCATTTCAAATGGCATCACAACAATGCAGGGACACAAACATTGCTAGGAAGAACTCTGTCATTAGCTCATTGAATACTAAATGGCATCAAAGCACTGCAGAGAAAATTATTTCAAGGACTAATTACTTACTGTACTAACCCTTCTGGCTTTAATTCTAGACCTGAAATATTGCAGCGTTAATAAAATAGGATTCACAGTACATGAGACACATGAGAGAAGATTCAATTTGTAATGATAATTTGAAACATTTTAATAGGGTTTCACCAGCAATATGAAGATTGGCAGTTTAATAATTTGTGGAAACTCAGAAGTAAAGCTCGGGCAACATATACAAAGCTTTCCTAAAGCATCCAGAAGATAGTGTGGGATAAACCAAATATCTGGCAAATTTCTGATCTCCCTTTTCAGAGTAAGTTATTCCAGCTCTCATTGCAAAACTCAGTGCCTGACAGTGAGAGAGGAGAGGAATTTTGGACTTCAAGTCTCCAAAGACTGCCAACCAAAATAGATGGCATTGTGCCATCTTTGCAGCAGACCTTTTAAGCTGGTGTTTGAAGGAGCTGCTTGTGTGCTGGACTGAAAACCTTACAGGGGATGGGAAGTAATTCTCCATAAGCACATCCTCAGTTCAGCAGAAAGCACATCAACAACCTGAATTTGTAAGAATGGTCTCTTGAAAAGCCTTCTGTTTAAGGAGAAGTTTTAAAAAATGCAAGGAATAAACTGGGCCTGGAGATAATTCCCTTTCCTCTACTCCAGAGTCCTTCATACCAGCAAGAGAGTGCTGGTGCTGTGATCTGCTTGCAGAGTGCCCTTACTCTCAAGAGACGTGTATCTCTGCCCCCTGCCACTTTGCAGATGCAAAGAGGGATGAGGTTTTCTCTTCTCCATTTAGCCAAGTCAGGACACCTGACTGCTGCCCAGCAAGCACCACCTTTGTCTTGACCAGCCAGTCAGTCAAGTTAGGCAGCTGGGGACAGTGGTACTCCAGGGACCAACAGCAGAAACGTGGTCATAGGCATTGGCAATTACTTGATCTTAGCTAAACTGCCTTTTCTGAGCTCAACCTACATGTTTGTTCATGGTCCAGTGAGAGGCAGCAAGGGAGTGCAACCCTATTTTGTGGCATACTTACCAGTGGATCTGTCACAGCTGCACCAGAAGTAGATGGCATACCTCTGCTGCTGTAAAAGGCTGTTACTTTGGCAGAGTGTGCTGGCTGCAGCTGGGATGGAGTTATTGTTCTTCACAGTAGCTGGTGTGGGGCTATGTTTTGGATTAGTGCTGGAAACAGTGATGGTAACTGGGGATATTTTCATTACTGCTGAGCAGTGGCTTGCACAGAGTCAAGGCCTTTTCTGCCCCTCTCACCACCCCACCAGTGAGCAGGACGTGGGTGCACAAGGAGGGGGGAGAGCTGACCCCAGTTGACCAACTGGATATTCCATACCATATGGCATCATGCTCGGCATATAAAGATGGGGGGAGAAGAAGAAGCAGGAGGAGGGTGGGGACATATTTGGAGTGGTGGTGTTTGTCTTCCCAAGTAACCATTGTCTGTGATGGAGCCTGGCTTCCCTGGAGATGGCTGAGCACCTGCCTGCCGATGGGAAGTGGTGAATGAATGAATTCCTTGATTTGTTTTGCTTATGCAAATGGCTTTTGCTTCACCTATTAAATTGTGACTATCTCACTTCTCTGATTCTCATCTCACTGGGGGCAGGGGGAAGCGAGGGAGCGACCGTGTGGCACTTAGCTGTTGACTGGAGTTAAACCTAAGGGAAAACAAAACTGTGTGAGGGGCACTGCGGTTCAATTGGTTCAGTTCAGACTTTGAGGAAGGAAAAGGAAAGAAACCTCTGAAAATACAATCACTAATGAAGAAGTTATGTAAGAAGATTGATAAGGAGGTATGCTATGTCCTCCTCGTCTGGTACCAGTGGGTTTTTGTAAATTTGCTGGGGGAGGGAAGGTTTTGTGTCTTTGTTTTGACAATTTCTAAAAGTAACTGCAACAAAATTATAGCCTTGTTGAAATGCATCCGCCACCTTTCAGTTCTGGCTTTTCAAACTAGCCAACATGAAAGACATCTGCCTTAATTTATGCAAAACACACTATGTGAAGCTGTATTTTGGTATGCAGAAGTTAGAAAATAAACTTACCTAAGACACTCTGTTTTCTGATTAGCTTTTCAGCTAGTGTTGACACTAACTAAAGAGCTTATTCTGTGCAGATGGAAAACAAGGAACACCAAAGAGCCTGCTCCCTTTGTGAGAAGGAGGAAAGAGGGGATCAGTCTGAGCTGGGGTTTGCCAGGGTGGCTCATGCTCAGCAGACAATTGTACCCCATCAGTTATGCAATCAAATTAAGGGCTTTGCGACTGCAGTCGGCAGTAGCTCGGCAGTGGGTGAGTGACAGGCCACCACCTCCCGTAGCTGCCCACACGTGCCCCTTGTGCTAAAGAATGGATGGAAAGCCCACAGGTACCCCACAGTGGGCTGCTGGGACGTGGCGTTCACACCAAAGCTCTTGTGAAGGATGGGACTGTGATTTCATTTGTAAGCCTAATCAGATAGTAAAATAAAACCAGAGAATCAGCATAATTAATTCAGATCTATGTCTGGCATACAGGTTCTCTGTATGAGCCATCTTTCAAGTCAGCATAAATGGAAGGTTAAGCTGGCCTGCCCTGTTGTAATCAAAGCAACCCATGGGCGGCTTAATTTTAATTACAGCTCCTGGGGACCGTTTAGGTGCTACTTTGGATGCTGCCTAGGCTTTGTAATGAAGATTATTGAGGTTGTCAGTCACAGATCATGAAAGTTCATAAGTGCAGAAAGAATGGATTGATACCAGTTTGTCCCTAACCAGAGCATAAGGAGGATTAAATAAAAAGCAATGTAAATAGCCATCTCGGATCTGCTAAGCATTTTATACATCTTCTGCCTGAAAGTTGCTACATAAATGCAAGTGATTATTCCTGATTTGGCTGAATGAAGAGGAAGAATACTTGTAAATGAGGCACTAAAAATACTGCGTTTCAGATGTGGAGGTTAAATGACAAGAGTGAGCTTCCTTCCCTCGCCTTGCGCTTTCCAGGCTCAGGGACAGCAAGCCTGTGGAATTTCAAGGGCTACAACGGAGGTGCAAGGACTGCCCTCCTCTTCCTCACAGCCTAGGCGTCACACTGGGTCACTTAGACACCTAAAAGAAACGTTAACCATCTCCCATCAGCTAGCCAGAGAAGTTCTCCCTGTTGTCACTGAGAAAGGTGGGAGAGCAGGCTGGCCCATCTCATGGACTGTTCAGCCACCGCTGTGTGGGGCAGCTGGTGCCCGGGTGGGATGCAGGAGGGACCTAGACAATCAGCTTAGGAAGATGCCTACGTTCTAGATGTCTAAACTTGCCAAGATGAGCCCTGCCCACGTTACCTGCAAGCCAGCACAGAAATTCCCTGTTGGGGCTGGCCCCCCAGCCATTGCCTTCCCCATCCCCACGACCAGCCCTGTAGAGCTCAATAGGGGCCTTTTTTTTTTTTTCCCCCAGACCCCCCAAAGCCTGTTCAAGCAAAAACCCAAGATTGCTGTTTTTTTTGCTGAAGGGAAACATTTCCCTAGGAGCAAAGGCTGTAACATACAACAGAGGGCTGCAGGATCTGCCCCTCTGTGCAATCCAAAATCAATTATTAATGGCAAATAGGAATCTGCTGATGGACATGATATGCAATATATATTAAGAGCTGTACACACATGAGATGAAAAATGGATGGTGTTTGTGGTTCTTTAAAAAGATGATTGCTTGGTGCTCATTTGACATTTCCATGGTTTTGCACAGCCCTCTAAAGGGAGGAGGTTGTTTATTCTCTGTGCTTCAAGGAAAGAAGAGGAACATTTTTCTGATACTTTCTGCTCACTGGGTTTCCTCACGAATTTCAGACGCTCAGTAATTTCAGGTTAATAGGAAGCGATAACTGGGAGCCCAAGTCATTCCTCTTGCAAATGCTAATGTTAATCTATAAATAAAACATACATTGTAAAGAAACAACTCCTGTGTGGCGGGGGGGGGGTAGCAGCCAGCCCACTCTTAAATCCTCAAAGCTTGAATTTGGTTCAGCATGAAACCCTTTGGGGCGATGGGCACGGGACGTGTGTCACATCCCAGCTGACCCATGCCGGTGTGGGGAGAGGGCTCCACCACCCCAAGTCCACATGTCATCAAGGGACAGGGAGGGATGCCATCCTTCCCCACTGGCTTTCTGGGTGTCCACTGCCCCCCCTGATACCTGGAAGCAACTCATTAACTGGAAGGTGGAGGAAGGTGGCAGAGGGGTTTCTAATGACCAGGGATCAGCCAGGCTTCCGCAGACCATCCCAGGCTCTGAGTCCAGAGTCAGAGGAGCAGCTCACAGTGTTTGCCAAAGGCCCTGATCCCCTGTCCTGCCACAAAGTACCACCCCTGCAGTTGTTGACCACAGCCCTGCAGTTGTTGACCACAGCCCTGCAGCTGGGCACTGGCTGGCCCCAACCCCGTGGGCACAAGTCTGTGCCCCCAGCCAATGCTGCCTGGCTGCCAAGGTGGGCAGAGGAGGTATAGGGAGATACCCAAAGCTGTTTTCCTCCACCTTCCTGGGGTCTTATTTCAGTGCCTGGTGTGTGGCTGGCTGTCCTGGTGGAGACAATGGGTGCTGTCAGTGGGCAAAGACAGATGCTGCCAGCAGAAGACAGGAATTGGGGTTTTCAGACACCTTTTTCCCAGTGCTGAGCAGCAGAGGCATTCAGACATCCAGCCACCAACTTGCAAAGTAGCTCGCAGTTGGTATTTTACCTTTCAGGTTGCCTTTAAAAGTTTTACCGAAGGTAAGAAAATGTAGGTAGCAAAATGTAAGGCACATGATAAATTGATGAGAAATAGTTCTGAGAAAGAGCTAAGTGATAAATGTTTAAGCAATACATGGGCATTACTAAATGAAGCTTTCATCTTTTTTTTTTTTACCACAAAACAGAATTTTGCACTATTGCCTTTTCCCTACTGGCCACAGAAATGCTGGGGGATGAAATAAGCAGTTTCAACTCCAAAACTTGACCCTAGATTACATGTGCTGCTATTGAGGAGAAAATAGCATCCGAGAGCTTTAGCTGCTCAGGGCATGAGTCACCCTTATATAAGTATTGTTGCTGGTTACAGAGAGGCTAAAGGCTGGCTTTGGACTCAAGCATCGCACTGCAGGTGGGCATTGTCCCATTAATAAAATATTTGGAACAATTCTGACACATGGTTTTGCAGAGACCACGGGGATGATATCTTTGTTGAGGATTGAAACAATCCCTTGGGAGCAGTTTCTCTGAGGGAGGTGGAAGAGGTTGTAGAGCATGCGCAGGGTTGAAGAGGTGTGTTATGGAGATTTCCCACTCAAAAGGTTTTCTTGTCCCACGGTTTTCCCTCATTGGCTTCAAGAAATTGCTCACAGAGAGGAACGGCTGTCAGTCATGGGGGATGGAGAGGGACATGGAAACTTCCCAGTGAAGCAGCAATTGAGCATCCAAAGGGAAATTACTGTCTTCATGCAAGACTGCTTTTCTCCTTGCTCGTTTTATTGCTTTATGGAAACATCTGTCAGGCAATAATCTTTGATTTTCACGTTTTCACTGTTGCAGGAGGGAAGTAGAGCTTTATGACACTGAGACCTAGTCTCTGCTCTCATAATCTTTTTGCTTAATGTTTAAGCTGCTTGGGGCAGGATTGCCTTTCTGTCGTGTCTGCAGAGTGCCTTCCCCAGCAGGGATCCATTCTATCCCTCAGCTGGTAGGAGCGATCATAATGAAAATAATTAATAATAATAATAATAAAATGTCGTTTCTTTCTCTCCAGGGTTTGCCGTGTAGGTTCAGTATCAACCTATCTAAAGGTGCAGTAAGAGAACAGCAGCCAGAGACAAATTAATCCAGACAGGGTGGACACCTGACTGCTGTCGTGCTTCCACTTCAAGCAGTGATTGAGAGGGTTCATTTTAGGCATCCCATCGTAGCCTTTGTGGAACATTATTAAGATTCCACTTTGAAAAGGAAATCACCTCTTACCTCAGTGGCTAGCAAAGGGTCCTTCAGTACTAAGATCCATCACTTAAATGAACAGAATTTAATAACATGAGTGCAATCCTAGCCTCTAATGTGTTAATAATGAAGGTGGGAGACCTTGATTCCAAAATAATTTGGGCAATACCTCTATGATACAAGCATCACATGTGGGCCAAGCTCTGGAGTTTAGCACCAGCAATGATGTTTCTAAAGCAATTTATCTGGCTTGTCTGATCATGCTGTGGCAATGTTTCCCTTCGTGACACAGCTCCTTCTTACCGCCAGTGCCACAGCAGTGCTGTCAGTCACCGGTGGCAAGTCACAGGAGGGCATCAGAGAACCAGCAATAAAGCAGACAGCTCTCTGGGGCTCACAAAGGCTGGCCATGGGAGAGAACGTCTGGAGGAACCGTTGCCCGGTATAGCTATATTAAGAAACATGCTCTGACACAGGAGGCTGACTCATCTGTGTGATGCTGAAGCAGCCTCCATCCCATATCCCCACCTGGGGATACGTGTCATGCAATGATTTCATCTCCTCTTGCTGAAGTCTGGAGGGACAGGCCAGGTGAGTCCTGGGGTCAGAAAGCCCCAGGCAGAAGCAGAGATTTGCAGGTAGCATCAGAGCCGGCAGCCACCCGGGGTCTACGTGCACACTTGGCCGAGCCACGTGAGTGGACAATCCCACACTGAATTTTACAGCAAGGAAAGGGCTACCCAGGTCAGTCTCTGCTATGGGACACTTCCACTGTCATCTGCACATTTTGCTCTATATTTTGAAGAGGGAAGGCATCACTCAGCCCATTTTCCTTTCATGCACTTCATAGCTTTGGAGCGTGCATGTCCTGCAACAGCTCTCCACCATGGCAGGAGCATCCTCCTGAGATGGGCACAGCGACTTTCCCAGTGTACAGGCATGTAACTATAGATACAGCACCTGCTCTGTCACTTGCTACTCTAAACATAAACCTGGCCATACAGACCCTCAAAAGCCACCAGTTCCTCTTTACAGCTCGGGAGATGTGCATTCACCACAGCTCCAACCACAGATGTCTTCTGGACTCCCACCAGCCTGCTGTCTAGGTTAGCACTATTCAATATCTTTATCAATAACTTGGAAAGTGGAAAAAAAAAATACCCAAAACATTAGATGTGTTCCTATGAAAGTCCGTAGTTAGCCCCAGTCTGGTGAGCAGAGGTGAGTCCTACAGAGCTCAGTCCACCTTCTGACAGCTCAGATTTACTTGGTAAACTACCACCATTTATGTTTAGCTGAATCCCTGGTTCAGTGCTTTTAAAAAGCTACTGGAAAATGACAAATATGTTTCCAAGAATAGATTTAAAATAAAAATGGTGTAGTAATGAAAGCTGAAAGATGTTCAGGTTTAAAAATTATGTTATGCAAGGTTAAGAGAGAACATGCTCTTTGTGGGTGTCAAGTGGAAGGGGGCAGTCTCTTTTACATGGTGCCCAGTAACGGGGCAAAGGAAAATGGGTACAAGATAGAACATAGGAAGCTCCACCTCAACATGAGGAGAAACTTCTTCCCTGGGAGAGTGACAGAGCCTGGCCCAGGCTGCTCAGAGAGGCTGTGGAGTCTCCTGCTCTGGAGACTTTCCAGCCCCACCTGGCTCTGTTCCTGTGTGGGCTGCCCTGGGTGACCCTGCTCTGGCAGGGGGGTCACATTTGATGATCTCCAGAGGTCCCTTCCAAACCCTAACATTTTCTAATTCTATGATTTACCTAGACTGGAAGAATTTTTTCCTCAGCTCTTTTATATTTCTCTTAAGCAAAACCTATCAGAGAAGCTGCTGCAAGCGATGGGAAGGAAAACACTGAGCCTGTGTCCATGGTTGTCATCTCCAGTCAGGGAAGACTGGCTTTGGTCAAATCCCTGGAGGAGGCAAGGTACCCTCTGAGGGGACAGCACAGGTGCCTGGCTTGTGGAAGTGTTCAGAGTGAGGGGACACAAGAGGTATTTTCCCCAGCTCAACAACAACAATGAGAAGAGTGAAAAAGCCAAGGACCAGTGACATCCCTCGAGCAACATGATTAGTCACCTCTCTGTCAGTGCCTTGTTCTTGGCCTCAGCACCAGAAATTTCCTCTGAAAGTGTTGACATGCCCTCAGGCAAGACACCACAAGCAAAACTTTAGGTGAAAACAATTAGCCACTGGAAACACATACCTAGGAATACAGTAACATCCCTGTCAGTAGAGATCTTGAAATGAAAAGCGAGTATCTCTCTAGATGAGACTTTCTAGTGCCACGAAGCACACAGAGCAGGTACAGGAAAACTTTGCTGAAACCCCACGGCTGTGTGTGAAGAGCATTGCACATGATAAAGGTGGTCCCTCGTGGTCCTGAAGGGTGCAATTTCCCTGAGACCAAGTGCTAAAAATGGAGCAGAGCAACACGGATAGTGCTTGAGGGAGGCAACGGACTTCACTGTCCAAGAAGCTTGTAGTGTGTCACTTCTCCTACCTGCTACCCCAGAGTCAGGTCAGCATTCAGATAAAAAGGGGGCAACGAAGTCAGGTCAGCATTCAGATAAAAAGGGGGCAACGAGGTCCTCTGAACTGCTCAGTTCAAAGCTGCAGGTGACAGAGCAGCTGAGAAGATGACTGAGATCTTTCAAATCTTTGAAAAGCACAAGAGAGAAACTTCACAGTTTAAAATCCTTGTGTTCATTTTCAAAACCATTTCAATGAGAAGAACTGATGTCAGGTGATAGATTTCAGAAGTTATTTAAGCATCTGAAGACACAGTGAGGCTCTTCATGTTACTTTTTAAGAATCCCATCTAGGTCCCTGCACTCCCACAGGTTCCCAAGCACATCTACTCACAAAAGCAAGCAAGCCACCAGAAGTGGCTGAGCCTGATGCTAAGATGCACAGAGCTTCAGCCATGTTACCATGTGGAATAACCTCCACTGAAAGAACTTTAGGTATTACAAATGATCTGGACACAGCAAGGTAGTGTCAGCAAGGGACTTGGCTTGAATTCTAACTGAATGAAAGCTATGATGTGATTCCCAAACACGAGGGATAGTGGGCAGCATCGGTGCTGATGTGCACCTAAGGAAAAACAAAGACAGAACCCAGGGTCAACACACAGCCAGGTCCAGAAGCCATAAACAAGAACAGCAGCCACAATAAGACCCAAATATATTCAGCACAAGGGGCAAATTTTTCTATTTGCAATCAAAGCAATTCACTTTCTGAAAGGGTGACACTTCTACCATTAAAAAAAAAAAAAAAAAAAAAAAGGCACAAAGTTAAAAGCAGGAAAAAGCTCTTATGAGAAACATTATCTCAATAAACTTGCAAAGCAATGTTCACCATGAGATTGGTTTGTGACACAGGAAATAAATGAACTAATATTGTGTTTCAAAACAGATGCTGGAAATGGGGACAATGTAATCATAGCAAACACATATAAAAGCAATTAGTGACAGCTTGATGCTAAGGCAGAGAATTCAGCTTGCTTTGTACAGTGGGCACATCATAAGCTGATCTACCAGAAGGATATTAACATGTAGGTATAAGAGCCATTATTTTGAGTGGGATTTTAAACAGCAGAAGAATTCTTCTGTAATTCTTCTGGGTTTGAGAACAGCCTACAAATGATGATACATAAATGGGTGCATCTCCTGAATAGAAGGCAAAAGACATTCACACAAAATGAATTAAGGTATTTAATGAACTGAGATACATTAGGGATATAGAACATCCCATCGATATTAATCCTGTGAAAATACACACCACACGAAATCCCACAGCAGTGAGAAATGGAATAAAAAGCATAGCTGGATGGGAGAGTTAGTTGTTACTGAGCAACTTTGGCTAAACAACATGCTCACCAAAATAAAACTGAATACATTCCTAAGTGGGAGATTTAAATGTGAGCAGTGCCCCAGAAGGACGTCTGGCTTCAAAGCAGGAAAAAAATAAAAAAACAAAGTAATTTTGACCCTAAGGCAAAGGTTAGGCAAAACCCAGCATCTTCAATTCCCTGCTCAGAAGGCAGATGTCTGGGATTGCCCCAGCACTCAGCCCAGCTGCCACAGCCCCCATCTGTGAGGTCCTAGAGGGAAAATGGGAGGCAAAAGATGATCTGTTGACTTAAGCACTGCAGAAAATGTTGGCACATTTCAGGAAAGCACTCTCAGCCTAGAAGAATAATTCTACATAGATGAACAAAAGAGAATATAGGCAGATAAACAAAAATGTAATTTTTTTAGAAATGACAGCAACGTTTCACATGCTGTCATTCTAGGCTAGGCACCTTACATCATATTTCTATCCCGTAGGATTGGAAGAATATTTCACAGGCTCACCTTGGTCTGGAAGTTTGTGAGAAGCAATAACAGTTCTAAACAAGACTAAGAATCAAGGTTTCAAAAGCCAAAAGTTCATTAAGTGCTGGCATTTTTGAGCACAGCACCAAACAGCCTTACTCCAAAAGAGCTCTTTGCTCCAGCTGCAAGTGGCCTGATGATGATCAGTTAGGGAGTAAGAGGAGTATTTTTATGCATTGATGATACTGCATGAAATTGTGTCAACTAACAATTAGGTCAACTAACATCACAGGAGTCCCTCGTCTCTAAATTTACAGTATTACTTCATCCAGCTCTCATATTCATTAAATAAATCCCTCTTCCCTTGACAACAGCTGAAACTGGTGTTTTGGCACTTAAAGCCCATACAGGTAACTGAGCAGCACACAATAAACCACTCCAGGACAAGGAAGGTGGAGCCCACAGCTCGAGAGTGGCTTACCTCTTAAGCATCAAGGCTTCACAACACATTGCCAAACAGGTTTGCAAAGCATAGCCTGACTTAAGGGAAAAGTCCATGTGATGAATCATTGGTTTTCGTCATTCTGACTCATGTCTTCTGTCAGGGTCCGGAGAGAAAAGCCCCTCTGGGCTTCCTAACGTGTCACAAAAGAAAAGCACCTAATCTTGTACAAAGTATATTCAGCTGTACCCGGTGAGTCTGGGCTCTGCTCTCGACTCACAGAGTGAGCAAAAGAGTCACTCAGTGTGCTCTACTCCACCTCCCTTGCCTGTAACAGGGATATCAGCCTTCCTTTGTAAAGCTTTTTGCAATGCATTAACGAGCAAACTCTGCACAAGTTCATCACAGATCATCTCAACTGCATTATCTGTGATTCTTCTTCAGCAGATTTCCGGTGCCTTTTCCTTCACCATACCCTCACCATCTTGTTCAGCCTTTGAATCTTATTTGTCTCTCTTTTCATCAGAAGAGTGCACTTAGGCTTTTCTCACTTCTGTATGATGAAATGCTTTGCTAGGCAAACTGTATAATAAAGTGATGCTGAACAGTGCTTTGTAGTAGAGGATTAGTACTGTGAGATCCCTTATTAAAATCAGTATCTATATAAAGATTTTTCTATCGGGATGTTTGGATTAAAATGTGTGAATTGCTGCTCATAAAAAGAAAACATTAGTTTTTTCAAGAAATTACCAGAAAAAAAAAAAAAAATTGTCCTAACATTTTTGTATTGTAGGAAGTCCTCTCATTTTGACATGTTCTTCATTCCAAATTAGAACTGGGGAATCAATGCAACAAACATTCCTGAATGAAGTTTTTTAATGTCAGCCAGGATACAATATTTTCACTTAATCTCTGGCTTTCCCAGCAGGTATCATATTAGATAAATAATATTTGGGGGCCTCATACACTTTTTACTCCCTCATACACTTTTTACTCCCTCATACACTTTTTACTCCCTAGCATGCCACAGGTTTACCTCTTTCATGTCCCATTTCAAGCAATTGCAATCGGGACTCTGTAGTGGAGGGGAAATGAATCAAGAATATTTCAGGTTAACTGACCTAAACGACAAGGGATTTTATTTTCCTGTGGAACATAGCAGGGGGGAAAAAAGAACATGGAATATGTCAGTTTCTGTGAAATACTTTTGGAACCCTCTCTGTATTATAACACGATTTCTACATTTTCTCATTGCTTAAGTTTTTTTTATCTATTGGCTTTAACTCCTGACAGAAGCTGAGAGCTGTGCGGTACCTCTCAGCATCTCACCCATGCTGTGAAGAGCAGGCTGGTGGAGGGTCCTGCCGTGGCTGTGGTGGGTGAGGACAGGCTGAGCTCTCTGGAGGAGCCCCTCATCTCTGGCATCTGTGCCAGCCTGCCCCTGCCCTTCTCAGCGCCCAGGGGTGTGGCATTTTTCATGCTTGGTTATCTCTGCTGTTTGACATTTTAGTCCCTTCCTCAACTGCCTTGGTGTGGTGGTAATTAAGAGTTAAGGCATTAATACTGCCTACATTTTCATGACAGCCCCCAGGGCTGAAAGCAATTAGTTCAATGCAGACCTACTACAAATACCACAAAGAGAAAGCAGAGGCAGACCAGCTTCAAGACAGGAAATAATAATGCCAAGCAAGTTCCATCCTTCCTCCTTTCCTATGGTGTTTACAAATCTGTCTTTATGTGCACTTTTTCTTTGCTTCAAAATAATGATCTTCCTGAGGGAACACTACTGATTTAAGTTTCATATTCTGCTTCAATTCCTATTCATTTCATATTTTTATATCCTGCTTCATATTCATATTTGCAAGAACAAGAACTTCAAGTCAGCCTTCTCAGCTTTTCCTTTGGAGGCTTCACAAACAAATGATTTTATTTCCAAAAGTGCTGAGCACCCAATGCTCCAGCTGAAGTCAGCAGAAGATACGAGATGCTTTACAGTTCTGAAAACCACATCATTTATTTACTGACATCTTAAATCTTTAAGAGACAATGTTAGTTTCCTGGGGTTTTTTTTGACCTTAAATGATAGAGCTGCAAAACTCTCTGGAGCCAGTTCTCTTGGTAATTTTCCTCTGTAGTTCTGCAAACTTCCCTAAATGCATAAGCACAAAAGCAGCCTCCCCGAACTCACTGGTCAATGCCCTTTCTTAAAATGCTCTTGCCAGCTCTCCACAATGGGCTGGGGCCTATTGTGCTGCTTCTCCTGAGTGTACGCAAACCCTGGAGGACTGAGGGATTTCTTTAAACTGTGGGCTGCCCCCTTGTGTCTGAGGATCCATGGGGAAACACCTCGATTTCCTACAAGTTTTAAATTCCCAAAAAGCCATTTCCATCATTCACCCTTCCATGGTAGGCAACTAATATCTTAGCTCCCTAAGCTGCACGCTGGCATGAAAAACACTCTTTTTTTGTTTGTTTCCTCAGGAAAAGATATTGATTGTGATTTCTTGGCTGCAGTTCACATTCATGGGGCACAGGCAGAACTCTTGGCAAGGTCTGTCGGTTGGCTCCTCACACTCCTGTGGCTGAGGCTCTTTCCTTCTGCCTCTGCCTTCCCAGTCCTTCACCAGCTTTATCCCCAGCTCCTCTCCTGTCTGCTTTCCAGCTGCTGGGACTGCAGTGGTGACACAGCGTGGACAAAAGGGATAGAGGTGCTGTGGGTGGACCAGGGCCCCACAACCCCATCCATCTGTCCTCTCATACAAGCCAGCCACAGTGGCAGTACAGGTCACCATCTCTTCTCCAGCCTCATTAATGAACAGGTTTCTCTTCCCTCGGGTTCACATCCAAGGTAGGAGAAAGACAGAGGGAAAAAAAGCTAAACCATCTGGAAAAGGCACATGCAGGAAGATGGCTTTTGGGATGCTTGTAGTGCCTCTGTGGCTGAGGGGCTTGTCTCACACCTGGGGGCTCAGGCACCTATTTTTTCATTAGAATACAAAAATGTCTTATTTCAGTCTGCCACTAAAGACATTCTGCTTAACTGCAAAGACAAATACTGAGAGGAGGGAGAGTGCTGACGGAGAGGCAGCGTGTGCTGCGTGGCTGATGCACTGCCTCCTCCTGAACCAGACACAGCAGGGAGAGAGGAGAGAGGAGAGAGAGGAGAGGAGAACACAGTGCAAGGGAGGTGTACCATGCCTGCTCCTAAAATTGGGAAAATTGTTATCTTGTCAGTGATGATTAAAAACTGTATTCCAGCAAAAGCTTAGTTGTACTGTGTAATGCTTATCTTGGGAAATAAAAGGTAGGGGTGGACCAAACTTTCAAATTTAATTTAAAGCATGAATAAATTTTCAAGACTACTGTTACACTGGAGACTCCTTATGCATGCATTTTAGGATTTCATTCCCCCTTTGTTTCTTAAATCTAGATATATGCCCAGCTACAAAGGATAAAATGCAGTTAGATCATTGCCAGTGAATAGTGTTAGTGTTTTAGACAGCGAGATAAGACAGAACTGGAGTGCTTTTGTCTTCACCACTGCTGCAATCCCCAATCCTTTCCATTAACACACATTTCTTTTTCTTAGCACCATCATCACCACCTTGTCTAGAAAACAGTAGGAGAACAGGGAAACCGAAGAGCCGAGGGATAGAAAAGAAAGCTCAAGTACCCACAACATCCTGCAGTTTCCCTCCAAAGCCCTCCAGCTACCTCAAACAGCAACAGGAATGTATTCAACTGAGTGGGCAACGAGATACAAATCTGAATGCTCCAGTGTGGTGGAAGTGAGAAAATAGAAGACAAACACCCACAGCAGCTCTTCAAATCTCCCCAGAGCTCAAAATAAACCATGACCAAGGTTCTCCATGCCCAAATTCTGTAACTGGGATGCAGCATCACACCACCAGCCATTATACAGACTAGTGAACAACGTCACGTCAGCATCTCCTGTGACAGCAGCCACCAGTAACAAAGAAATCTACGTAGCCTCTTAGCCATCATTGGGTTTAAAGACAGATCAGGAATCAGATGTGCCTAACTGTCGCTAAAGCACAAAATGGGATACAAGAGCTTACCAGGAAGGGGTTTGCTGTTTGAATTTTTCCATACTGATTGTTGGAACTATGCCTGCCATTATTTCCCAGCTCCCTCCGAGACCACAGGCTGCATTTACTCATTACAGAAGACTTTTTTCAAAAGTAGTTTGTCATTTCAATCCAAAATGTCACTTGTTTATCCTTCCTTCAAAGCCAGAGGATGCTAGTTTAAGGAAAGTACTGAACTGCCTCAGATGCGAGTGCTTAATGTTGATGATGCTGCCTTCCCCACCTCACAGCAGTCAGCTGCTCTCTGGGCAGCCCTCCTAGCATGCTGCCAAAACGCCCCTGTCCTGCAGATCCCACCGTCATCTGATGATTTTTAACTCCCTTAAATGATGGCCTGCGATGGCCACAGAATGTCCCACACCATAGGAGATTCATGGGGTATAGGTGCTTAGCAGCGTTGTACGCACATCCCTGGGGAAACACGTGCATGAGGATCTGATGGGGAGGTCAGGCTCCCAGTCACAGCTGAACTGGATGGGAACTGTGGGGACAGAAAAAAATACAGCACCTTGAAAGTGGCAAAGCCTGCCCTGAGAACTATCAGCTGAGCATCAGGGCTTGGGGCAACACCTACCCCTGCTCACCTGTCTGTTACAGCATGCAAAAATTATCTGGATCTGACTCCCCAGCCCTTGTTCTCTTGCTTTCAGTCCCTTCGGCCCCTAGTTTGTAGAAACAACAGCATCAGCTTATTTTTCCTCATTGCTAAGTTTCCTGCAAGCCTGATGGGCATAATGAGCATGAAAAGATATTTGTCTGACGTTGGAATCACGGCTTACGTGCTGGGGGCTGTTCTCATACATTGCAAATTGCTTTATTTGGTACAACTGTTTGGGGTCTGGTGTTATTGCAGACACACAGTGAAGATTTATAGCCAGACTTCTGAAGTCCTAGAACACGTACAGGTTTATTTGTTTATTTTAATAGGATTTGTTAATATTAAAAAACATTGGTGCATAACCTAAAGGGAAAAGGATCTAACGGCTAGAAAATGATGGTCCATTTCAGACTCTGGTCCTTTATCTACCTCCAATTATTGCCTAGCACATCATTAATATACTAATTGTTGTTATCCTAACCATTACTGTCAGTGGTCAAGATGCCGCTGCATAGTGTGGAATTTAACCCCTGTAGGAGCTACAGAGGAAGGAAAAAAAGCAAGTAAGACATTTTTCCTGATGCTGAAGGAAGGCAGAGGGGAAACCAGCGGTACCTCACCCCCTGCAAACCTGCAGCCTGGCTTTGGACTTGTACAAATACCACAAGCATTCAGCATCCCATGGGATGCACCTTCAGCCAGGCACGACTTATCTGTGACAGCCTTTGCCCCTAAACTGTGGGTCATGAGCCCTAAGGGGGATGGAAAGGAGTGACAGACAGAGCAGAGCTAAGGGGGGGATCCCAGGATGTTATATTCCAGGTCAGTCAGAAAAGATGTAGTAATCCTGTAGGAAAAAACGTGTACTAACTCACTGATTTGCATTAGCCAGTCCTTAATTTCTGGCAAGAGCTCAATTGCAAGAAAGTAGAGAACCACACGAGCATCAGTGGCTGCCTGTTCTTTGCCTGCCCTCCCAGAGGGGCTGTGCTGCTGCCCACCCCTGGAGGTACCCAAAGGCACAGAATAATTGTACCCTGCAAGTTACTGCCTTTATGTTCCAGGTTAGTTGGCCAGAACACCAGTGATCCTCTAGTTGAAGGAGGAATAATTAAACAAAATATTTATGTTTAATAATATAAATATTTCCTTAATACAGCAAAACTCTGCTTTATTAAAGCACTAATTCTTTTCCATTAGGACATTTGTGTATTTTTCTGTGTTTTTTTCATTTTACCATCAATTTTACTGTCTGTAAGACACGTATAGGATTTGCTAGGCAAATGGATTATTCTGTATTTGTTGCTGATTATTATTATTATGCTTATAATAAATTGGGTGGCCCCTAACAATATTTTCCAAGCAAATTTGTTACTGATGGAACAAGAAAATCTGAAGGGTCTGATTCTGTCTTGAAACAAAAAGAAAATATAAAGTTGTTTTCAACAAAAATATGTCCTGGTGGACAATGAGTTCTCCATGGGACAGCAATGGGCCCTGGTGGCCAGGAAGGCCAATGGGCTCCTGGGGGGC
>JANHGN010022651.1:0-38500 GCA_024605025.1 Megaceryle maxima | reverse complement strand
GGCTGTTTAGCCTGCAGAAGAGCAGCCTGAGAGGGGAGCTGATGGGTGGTTACAGATCTCTGCAGGGTGGGGGGCAACCTGAGGCAAACCCCATGCATTTTGCATCCTGTGCTGCTGCCTGTTGTCCCTGAGGGGCACCCTCTGTGGGAAGCTCTCAAGAAAGGGCTGTTTTGCCATTTTATAAAACACCTGTTCACAGTGGGATTTGTGATCTTGTATGTGCACCGCTGAATCCACAAAACCGGTGAACTCAGGACACTCAGCACCCACCAGGTCCACTCAAGGCCACCAGCACATGCTAGCATCTCCCTGTGTCCCGTGGTCTGCACCCAAGAGGCTGGTGGATGCTTGGCCTGGACAAAAAGCACAGGTTCACATATATACCCAATGAGGAAGAAGTCCCACTGAGGAGATCCACCAAGAGCGGGCCAGAAGCTGTCAGTGCCTCTGTGTGTGAAGCTGAGCTGGTCTCCCAACCACATCTCCTGCTGCAGCCCATCGGATGTGCACGTGCTGGGTAAAAGCCACCAGGTGCTAATGGCAGCACCTCCACGGTCAGAGAGGACTCTGAGAAACACTGGTTGTGGTCTACATCCCCTACCTCACAAGGGGGAAGGGGACATAAAATAATCTTTATCTTCTTTAAATGTAAAATTCTGAGAATATTTAATTGTTAATGGTGTGGCCTACTTGCCCACATAAAGGTAATCACACCGTGCAAAAGGCATATGCTGCCTCAGCAAACACAGCAGCTGCAGAGAAAGTAAATGGATCCACTTCAGTGGGGAAGAGGAAAAGCATATGTTATTCTTCAAATTAAGAAAACAGTGTATTATTTATTAAGGTCAAGCTCAAGAATCCTGAGAAGCTGCAGAATAGCTGCTTGTCATCTGTCAGTGCAAAAAATGAATCTTTCAAAATTAATTACAGGGAGAGCGAGGCATTTGTTTAAAAGTCAACATGTTTCTAATAAGCAAAATGTCCTGAAGTGGTTTGAAATCTGGGAGCATTTTCATTTTTGTAATTACATTTTTTAAATGACTGGAAGAAAATAAATAAATATATATTTTCAGGAGCTCAGGTGGGGAGAGAGGCAAGTTTCTGAGAAAACTGGAATCCCCCAGGTTGGGTTTGGGTTTTTTTTTTTCAGAAAAAGCCACGGCAATAGTCTCTCCCGACTCCACAACAGCTGACAGCAAGCTGTGCATCCCTAGTTTAAGGTATCTTGATTAAGTGTTTAGTACAGCGTTTAGTCGCGGGTCAGATACTGCAGGCCGCTCTCTTTGTTGTTCAATATCAGACTTCCATTTTAAATGCATTTTGACAAGTTTCCTTCAGCTTATGGGATATATTTAGAATGCAGATTTATTTTGGGGAACGACCATTTATATTTCTGCAGAAATGTGCATTGGTCCTTTGGTATTAAATTCTGACCTCGAGGGTTTGGGATGAAAAAGATGGGGAAATATCAGATATTTATGTAACACCGAGGTTTTAGGAAGCCTCTTGCTAACATTTTTGCATAAAGGGAAATATATTTTTCCACGGGACAAATATAGAACAGGCCCTCCGAGGCACGCAGCACGTGCTGCTGTGTGGTGTCTTCAGCAAGGACAGGTATTGTTAGTAGCCATTTGAATGACAGATTTCCCCCAACGCAGACTAAGCATAAGTGTAGATTTTTAACCAGCTGCTCAAAATACCCCTTAACAAATGATAGAAGGATGAAGGCAACAAAACTTATTCTGAATAGAAATAGCAATGAATGACTGGAGAATGTCTTGTGGACACGGGGCATGTCCACCTTGCCCCCGTGTCCAGCGCCGGGTGCTGCATGCACAGCAGCGCTGCAGCCCTGCCCCGGCACTCCTGGGCCCACAGGATGGTGCTGAGCTCCCTGGGTTTACAGCAGAGATGAGCTGCTCTGTGCTGGCAGTGCTGTGCTTTGTGACCAGGGGATGGCCATGAGATGCCACCTGGGGGAGGACCGCTACTAACAGGGGGAGGGGCATCAAAAGTGCCACTACTGCCGCAGGATTTAATTGTGACGTACCCTTCAGGGAGCAAGGTGAGGTGACCAACACACTGTCAGTCACTTGGTCTTTTATCTTCTCTCCAGAGAGAGTTTCAGTTTAAGCTGTTGGTTTATTTGGTGGAGTTGTTATTTCCATTTGCTTGTTGATGGTATTTATTACCGTTATTTGCATATGTGCTGTGCTTATCCTAAAAGGAGGACAGGTCAAAGAAGCCTGCTCTGAATTTACAACAGCAAGCAGTGTGATCAGCATGGTCTTTTCCACTTTCCATCAGCTCATGAAAAATTGTGTTTGGTTCTGTGATAAGCTTTATCCTTCCCGCACAGAGCAGAGTTGTCTAAATGACTGATTTTTTTGAGTCAATACTGGAAACTTAACATGAAAATAAATAAATAAATAAATAAATCACTTCAAGACAACTCAAGATTGAAATCTTTCCAAGTTTCCATCACATATAAAAAAAGTTTATTCTTGGAAATTTTTGACTGATTTAGTTTTCCTAAGGAGTTTGTGAGAGCATGTGGCAGCTTGGCGGGTGGACGGAGCCCAGCTATCCTCCCTCCATCTCCCGAGAGCAGCAGCTTCACGGCGGTTGCTCACTGGGTCTGGGAGTGCACCCCTCTGCCACGGACTTGGGCAGAAGCTTGTCCAAGCACAAAGCTGCCACTTGGCAGAGGAGACAGAAATAAATGCTTCCTTAAAACATAAAGATCACACGCGACTCCAAGTGCAAGTAAAACTGATTATTAAATATATTTAAATCTGCATTTTCAGATGCTTTCCAGATGGGTCCCATGCTGGTGCCAGCAGGCTGGCTGGGGGGCATGCAGGCCTGCTAGACCCTCCTGAGTCAGGTAAAGGGGGTCCCATAGCAGGATCTACCTGGATATGCTCCATCCACAGGACCTCTGTGTCTCAAAGCAAGCTCACAGGAGTCCATGCTTCGTCTTGGCCATGCTCACCCCTAGTTCCGTGCTGACCGTGTTATAGGAGGTGTAAATCTCCATGCCCCTGGGTCGGCTGGAAAGTGACCCAGAAGGTTGATGAAGAGGATGCTCCTCCTGCACGCCCAGGTTTCCTCACCAAGGGCATGAGCCAGATGATTGCAGGTGGAGGTTAGGTAGCAAAGACATGTGTGCCATGTGGCTGATCGGGGAGCTGAGATCTTGGTGTAAACCAGGAGGCTGGCAGTGTAGGTACCACTAGGCAGGAGAGGGGGAGCAAGGTGCTGAGCCCAGCTTGTTCATGAGCTATGTATTGAGGCCACAAGGAGTTCAGCAGGACGTGGCAAAACGACGTGTACCTTCAGTGCAAGCTTGATGCTTGGGCTTTTGGTACAGCAAGGTCACCCCAGTCAGCTGTAGGGCATTACAGAAAATGTATCTCACTTGGGCAGGATGATTTGCTCAGTTGGCACCACTCTTAGATCTCACCCCATCCCCCTGTACACTCGCAACCCTTCCTAGCTTTCTGCTATTTGAAAATTGAGTAAACCTGGTTATTAGTTTGTCATCTGAGTCACTGGCAAAAATACTGAGTCACACAGAGTCCGGGAGAGGTGCCCATGGAAACCACGGCTGGTGTGTCAACACTGGCCACGGAGCTTGGACCGTGGTCCTGTAGCCAGCTCATGAAACTGCAGAAATGAGTGCTCAGTGTCACAGTCTTTCTGAAGCACAGGGCCTACCTCCCCAGTTCTCCCTGTTCCCCACTGTAAAGATAAGCAGGCTCCTAACCTTACCCAGGCTCCCCAGTTTTCAGTGATAAGCTTCGAATTGCTCTCAGATTTGCTTCATCTGGGTTTTAAATTTCCCTGTGGAATTTCATTAGCTCCAGAGAATTTTGGGGGAAAAAAAAAAAAAAGACTTATGACTCGTGCTTTCAGCTGATTTTCTCTTCTAACATGAATTCATACCCTTTCTCCCTGGCCTTGCAGAGAATGCTGGAGCAAAAAGAAACAAAACACTTCAGTCTTCTCAATATCATTTAAAAATAGCTTTTTCTCCCTCTGAGTAGGAGACCAACTCTCCCTTTTATAATCCTCTCACTATTAATCTAAATTTAGAGTATTTTCTTGTTACTTTTCATGTCCCTTGCTAGCTGTATGACATTTTATGCATGGGCTTTCTAATTTTCTCCTTATATGCTTGTGCTATTCTTGTATGCAGCTCCCTAGACATGTGACCTAATATCTAGCTCTGTACACTTTCAATATGCCATCTATATAAGATCACTAAAAAGCTCACTATTTAATCACATTGTCTTTATGATGCTTTTTATTTCTTATTCTTTCTTTTAATATGCAGCTTTTCCTGGTGCACTGATTAGTAGTCATATACTCACACTAAGTCTTTGCTATAATATTGGCCAAAATAGACTTCATAGTCTGAGGAGAATAGAAACTGTTTACACAATGATAAATATGCTAACAAGGTCAACGGAGTGGTAAATATGACCATCTGCCAAAAATGCAAGTAATGGAGAAAAGCTTTCCAAGGCTTGCACAGGGCTTGTATGATAAGGGTGGAATGCAAACCTATAGACATGAGGGAGAGAGAAATGTCATATGTTACTTGTTTTGGTCAACATGTAAAAAAGAAGTGAAAAAAAAACTCATAAATTTGTATGGACCATGAAGATGTTGGGTTTTGGAAACAGCAATATCCAGCTGATGCCGCTTGACATCCCCTTGGTTCTTAGTCATATTGAAGGCTCTGGGGTATTGCAGTCACATTTGGGGGTACAGAGAGAGGATCACACCCACTCATGTAAATTATCCCCCCCACCCCGAGGTTTGCAGTTAACCTTCATCCTTGTTGCAAATTAAGCCTTCGGTGTCTTCTGTCCATTCCTCACAAGTCCTGCCTCAGTGGTTCAACAGCTTCGATGCCAGCACGGAGACTCCTGCTCCCTCCTCCCATGAGCTTAGTGAGAGCAAGCCCACACGTCTCAGTTTATAAATCCCTCCTTGACCCACGCTTGTTGACACCCACAGCAGAGCATCTCCCCAGCCAGCTGAAGGCACAGAAGAAAATGTGAAGGAGAAATAAAATAATCAATCCTCTTTAGCCTTTGCCTTCTATTTTGTCCTGGTTTGAGTGAGAACAGAACCAATTCTGTGAAAAAACGTGACATACTTCTAGTTGTTAGTTACAACTGCTATATGCATGCATAACAGAACTTATATATGTCTATATATTTTAAAAAATCTATATGCACCTCTTTTGTCTGGCTGTACATTGACATCCTGACATTGCAGGTCTCCTTGAGCAGCCTGCTTGCTGATTTGCACCCATGCTCTACAGACTCATTCCCCAGGTGCAGTACAGGGGAAAAAAAAGTGCCCCATCCAGGGCAGGGCTCCACACCAGGGTCTAGATGTAGGGAAATCTGCATTGGCTCTATTCAGGAATTACCATAACTGGATCATTTGATCCACCTTCATCCAGCAGCGGGATAAACCCATTAAGGAAAAAAGCAGCTGTCCATACTTTTGATCCGAGGCATTCACCACACCACCTAAAACTGGAAAAGCGATCATTTTATTGTCATTTGCCCAGGTAACTGAAATGCATTATTCTTCTACTTTACTGCAAGCAAAATAAAGCTTTACAATATCCACCTTCTCCTTATCCATTATTATGCCTTGTCACCATTAAATTGTACTCAATAAAAGGGTCTAAAAAGGATAATCTTGATGCTTTCTACTAGGCTGAAGTTATTTGACCTTCAGTTCAGCTCAACAGAAAGAAATCTTGGAAGGAAAGCTCCTTGAGACTGTATTAACTGTATTCATTATTCAGCTCACTTCCATTACTCCCTACGTGAAGACCTAAAGTAACAAAAAGAAATGCAGAATAAGAGTACCGAGAAGTTTTCTGTCTGGATTTTTAATGGTGTCCTGTCGTTATGAATCTGCTCATGTAATTAGATGGTGGCTTACACTGGCTCAGTGGGTTTTATGTGTTATGTTTCATTACATTTCTAAGGATTTCCCATGCTGACTAGCAGTAGATACAGATAATAAAAGCTCTGCTTTTTAAAAAATTGTTTATAATTATTTTCAGATCTTCTTAGAAACTCTCAGAAGTGTAGGAACAAGAATATAGGTTAAAATTCAAGTTTATTTTCATGTCCTCCTCTTAAATAGGTATAGCTTTTGCTTATGTCAACAGTTACGACGGAAGTTACACAATTCAGAGATTATAAAGAGAAAAGGGCTGCAAAGAGGTTTGCCTCAAAACTTAACAGAATACAGTAGAAAACAAGACACGGTCTTTGTAAACATCTTTGAAACTGTCTAAAGCAGTTGGGGGAAAAAAAAAAGGGAAGTATATCATCTACTACATCACATAGAGATTTTCTATCAGGTCAATAGATTAAACTGTGATCCTTCTGACCTCATTGCCAGTTGGATAGAAACCACTTGATGGCCAGGCTTCGCTGCTTTCACCTGTCAAACCCTCATGTATGACCCTGCTGCCTGGCTCCTTGGACTGGGTTTTAGGCATTTGCCTCCTACTACAGCACAGCCTTTTGTCTCCCAGACCCAAAACCCAGATGACTGGAATCCAGTCTGGCATTTTCCCACACAACTGGAACGCAAAAGTATGTCATCTCCTTAGTCTCATCCTCTAGGAGTTCAGCTCCTTTGGTCTGGGATGCTACTGTCTTAGGCAGAACATTGTTTATGCCCGAAATCTATATTGTTATGTTTGCCTTAGAATAAGGGATCCAAAGGAAGCAGTTCTGCATTTGTTAGTCCAATAGTTATCGCAAGCTTTGTGAAACTCTCAAGAAGGCAAGCAGGCAGATTTTAAGGGAACATCATGCCAGGTAATTAAATCAAAAGTCAATTAAATGAAATGAAAACAACACAGCTGTAAGATGTCCTTTGGAAAATCACTTCTACCTCAGCAGCTCACAATCTATTTATTCTATTTTGTTGCATCCAGTTCTGCCCCCTCACTGATCTCTTTTCTGTGAGAGTCGAGCAGATTGTGTTGTAAACTGTAGAGAGACGAGGTGTTGCGTGGTAGAGAGCACAAAAAATACATTGGTCGGCCTAAATCAAGAACCAGGCAATTCAAATAATGCACACAGAACCACTTTTCCAGTCTTTCTAAGGTTGGCTCAACCACGGACATTTGTGCATTTTCAGATTCCCTCTATTCTTCATGCCCAAGATCTTCTACTACCAACCCAAAAGCCAAACCTGTCATTTTTATTACATGTCTTGCTACCAATGCCAAAATTTCTCCTCCCTAGAGTCACAAGCAGGCTTTGATCCTATAATCTTGAGCATTGACAGAGTAGGAGCACAAGTTCTACACTTGTTGGTAGAAAAGACATGCTTTTTTTCTACCCTTTCATTTAAAATTTTTCCAGATGAAATTAAGATTGTTCATTATTAACCTTGCTTGCCTAATTGATTTTCTCTATTTTTGATACTAGTCTTAGCAGCCAGCATTATAGCTTCAATATTTTAATCCAGGAAATCTACTAAAATCTACTAATTCAAACCTCAAAGTTCAGGGGACTTGCAATGTCCTCAACAGATGTGAGATGGATTTGCAAGGTGGAGTCAAATTAAAAATGAAAAAAAAAAAACCCAACCCTAAAGTATAAAAACAAAAGAAGGAGCAAATTCCAGAACAATAAACAAAGTCCGTATCGCATGCTGGGAGACTCACTAACAAGATTTGAATTTGGGGAACACACTCATTTTAGCTTTCTGCATCCTCTCTCCAGCTACCCTTCCTGCCTGGCAAAATCCCTCCGGATTGTATCAGGCTGTTGAGAGTTCAGGTAGATTTGCACCAGTTACACCCATATCCAATCTTACACAGAGACATTTCGCTTCACTTAGGTGGGAATAACCAGCTGCACGGATATGGGATGGAGAACAAGTAACAGCTCTGTAAGAGAAGGGCATGGGGTGATTCAGAGAGTCGTGCTGGCAGCTGCAGAGAAGGGCAAACACCCTGCGGGGGTGGGCAGACAACTGAGCCTTCGAGAGCTAACCCCTCTGTGGTCCCCAGTGCTGCCGGTGACTCTGCTGCAGCCCTGTGTTCAGCTGCAAGGTGCCCCCAGGAAGATGGCCTACAGATGAGGCTGGAGATGAGAGGTCTGAGGTCCTGTCCTGTGAGGGAAAACTGTAAAAACTGGAGCTGTGTATCCTGGAGAAGAGGAACGTTAACTCCTGTTGACGCTGCTCGAGGACAGAAAAGGCTGTTGTAAAAAGAATGGAATAAACTGGAATTTGTGTCCTCAGACTATGTGTGCTGCATCAAACCAAAAGCTTGCCTCTCAGCATCACATCTCAGACAGCACCAAAGTCAACATCTGGGGAAGTAAGGAAACAGCGCAAGTGTATGAAAAATACTCTCCCCAAACACTCCATCCCTGAGCTGTCTTCAGCTTGGCTGCTTCCCAACCGGGACCTCCCTGTTTGCTGTGAGTAGGTCAAGCAGCCACGTGTCTTGAAAAGCCAACAAATCTCCGTTCAGAAATGAATGCTACCAAACTGAAAATAACTGACAGCAGAATGACACGGCACCCTATTCCCCACACCCCTCAGATACTCTGATTTTTGGACAGAATGTGACCTGGCCTCTGAATTTACAGACTTGGCACCTCTCCGTGGAGGAAAGAAGCAGAGTCACAAATGTAAGGCAGGCTGTGGGGCATTTACACACTGCCAGCTGTGCCACAACTTGGGGCAGAAAAAAACCCTTAAACTTGCTGCTATTTTGGCAAGAGACAGAAGGAACGGGGCTTAAACAATCTGTTATTGAAAGAAGATACTGTGAAAATAACTGCTGAAAAAAAATATGTGCACAGTAGGTCTGAGTGATATGTGTAAGATTTAACAATTTAACACATTCTTATATAAGGTGTCTATTATTATAACACATTTATGTTTTGCAATAAATACTATAACATGCCAGTTAGACCTCATCATAAAAACTATTAGATATTTATACTTTAAAAATATTTAATAAGTGACAATATCAGTCACTGAGATGCTGTTTCTTGTACAGCCTTGGGAAGCTCTTTAAGTTGCTCAGATGAAAAACAATAGTAAAAAATAAATATATATATGATATATATTAGAGAGAGAGTCAGAGAAAGTTAGATATCAAAGGGATATCCTAAGTCATAATTCACAGAGAAACTCAGAAGAAAACATTAAAGCAAGGCTTGAATTCTCAGTTCACCTCTCCCCATTATTTCCAGCAGCCCTGTGTGAGCTGGGCTATCGTTTATCTATACGGTCCCAGAGTTACATAGTCATTACTGGAGCTGACATTTGCTCTCACTCTATCCATTTCCTTAAGATTATTAACGGCAAACAAAAAGTCGGTTTTACACAGTTGATCCTTGACCTTCACTCATGTTCCCATGGAGCAGCCTCCTTTTTCAGCAGCTCCAGCCCCTGCTTCTCTCTGTGAGTCATCCAGCAAAGAAATACTCGCGTTACTAAAGTTATCCTTTGGATCGCACTGCAATGATCACTTCTGTGGCATATTATTTGCTCCTCTGTGCTTCTAATTGTCTCCTGGAATAGCTGTGTCTGAGGTACAGGATTTGATTGCTTGACACTCAAATAATTGGAACATTTTGGGGTTGGGGAAAAATGGTGAGAAACGACTGAAATGAATTTATTCTCATGGTTTTTTACAATTCACATACCAACTTCCCATTGCTAGGGATCAAACCTGCCCCCGCTTGAGTGGACAGGGAGGTGGGGGGATTCAGCCCACACATTGCTGATATTGCTTCCATAAGACCAAGTGTCTGAAACGCACCTGAGAAGGAATTATGTGCATGCTTTTTGTTCTCATGATTCATAGAGACACCTGAGTCTCAATAAGGAGCCTTGTTTCGATGGTTCATTTGGTCCACGGTTCAGTAGCCTCGGGACTTCAAAGGCAGTTCAGTGAGGCTAAGGGTCCATCTGAGCTGCTAAAAGCATCAGCATTTCCTGGCCCCATCCTGAAACACCTCTTTTGATTTTTTCTGTGCTTAATCACATAGTCTGAACAGCAGTGAAGAGGGACAGGATCAGCCTAGTGTTCAGCATACGCAGAACGGGCTTTGCTTGGTCACCTACAGGCAAGCTTATTCTGGAAAAAAATCTTAATGTTTTGAAACAATTCACTGTCTTAGTTTGAGTTAGAACAGAACTAATTCTGTTCAGTGACTTACACTTCTCAGATAAATGTCTTCGAAGTAATTGCACTTTCTGAAGTTAATGGCATATTTTGTGTCTTCTTCTAGCAGTGATAACACTTGATGTTTACAGTTACTACCAAGGATTGGTGTGCAGAAAGGCTCTTGCTTATACTTGCTCCTGTGCAGACCAAGGTCACTGCTAAATCTTGTGTACCAAGTTGGGGGTGCAGAAAATAAGAGGTTGCACCTGCCCTGCAGTGAGGAGCAGACCAGACAGGTGACCCTAAATTGACCAACGAGGTATTCCATCCCATATATGTCATATTCAGTATGAAGCTGAGGGATCACGAGGATCAAGATCTCCCATGGCCGGCTTCTGAGGAGAAGTCTGTCCATTCTGCCTTAGATCCTGATCCGTTCCTTCCTGAATTCAGTTCCAGAATCCAGCTCCTGAATCCTTCTGCAACTGAGTCCAATCTGGGACTTGCCCAGTGCTTGCTCCACAGCTTCAGTGATGACAGTGACTTAATTGTCACTGGGGGATTGGGTTTAATGTGGGGTTTGTATATATTTGTATAAATTTATCTTTTTTAAATTATTATTTTCATTAAAGCTGTTTTGAGTTTCTTATGCAACCCATAAGTCTCTCTTCCTTATTCCTTTTCTCTTCACCTTTGGGAAGAGAGAAGGGTTAATAGAGAGCATCTGTCTTTCACCTAATGGCCAGCCCAGCCCTAACCCTTGACATTCACATAGTACACAAGCTTTTTTACTGTGTACAACAGTAAAGAAACAGCTTTTAAAGTTGGAATTAGAATCAGTGGCGAGCAGAGTCAAATAAATGCAATGTCTGAATTTCTCCCTGAACATCTGGTGGCACAATGTGATGGAAGAGTCGTGTGCCTGGTTCCCATGTGCTGAGACCACTTTGGGTCTTGTTTTTTTCCTAAGCCTCATAACAAAACCAAAGCATTCAAACTAAAAATATATGAATTCTTGTTTAGTAAGACAGTGGAGAGGACTAAAGCAAAATGAGGCATAGGTACCACGGCATTGTAAAGTCTAATCCTCTCAAAGGAGGCCTGACCCAGTGCTGAACCCAGCCACCCTCTTCAGACATTGCACTATGAATTAGAGGAGGCCTGTGATCTGTGAAAATGCACCTGGAGAGTCTTTATGTAACTTGTTTGTGTGTCACATCAGTATCAAGGTCAACAAGTCAGAAGAAAAAAGAAAGGTGTGTGGCAACAAATGCCAGACATGCTGCTAATGGAATCGAGTGGCCCAGGAGACAGCAGAAGGGCTATTGAGCCATGGAGAGCATGCTGCCAACAGCAAAGCCAACAACACCACTTCTTCTTTCCTGTCCAGCACCCTGGAAGTCCCTCAGTAGGAGTTTTCTGTGAAATGATGGGGCACATGGTACCAACTGTTCAGACCATTCCCCCATGGATAACAAGTTGGGCCCTCGTGACCTCTCTCCTCAGAGCTTATTCTTTTCCTCCTGCTTATGGAGTCCCATGGCAGGATCACATACCTGTGCTCTTTTCCCAATAGCCAGTGTGGATGTGGAAACAGTAATTTTAGATTTCCTTTCAGATCGGGGTGAGACCCTTAAAGGTGTTTTTTTCACTTCTACAGTCCCCGTAGGTACTGGAGTGCTTTCTCCTTGTTATCATATCTTCCAAGGACCAACTACTTCCTGTGGGACTCAGAGAATGAAGGGAGAACAAATTAAAAAATATCCCAAAAAGCAGATTTATGAGCAGCCAAAGCAGTAGGATATTCTTCCCTACTAACAGAAATCCTCTGTCCTCTAAACACCTCCTTCCTCCCATAACCTCCTCTTATTCCTTTGTCCTCTGTGGCATTGCCTTCTGGCCCACCATGACAACTGCACAACACTTGCTGTGATCAGTCCAAAATGAAGTGGGTGCTGTGGCCTTGCACTTACTGCTTGATTGGCTGGGAGCTGACAAGCCAAGGGTAATACAGGAGTTTTCGGTGATGTTTCTTTGGTGGAAGCAATAAAAGGCTTGGTTTTTAAAGGGTCCATAAAGACCTCTCCAACATCTCTCACAGAGTCCATAGGGAAGACTGGTGTTGGAGGCTTACAGCCCTCTGTCTCCTGGGGGTTAAACCAATTGATGGGTCAAGGATCTGTGAGAAAAGAGGAGGAGAAAGAGGACGTGCTCAGGCCATTTTGTTTCACTTAGAGAAGCAGGCTAAAGTGGAACTGTGACTTTATCACAGGCAAGATACACTGTGTTATCTTTGTCTAGGTGAGCTAGGATGCCACGGACTGGGGAATCTTGGCACTGTCCATGGATGGAGATCCCACTGAGGGTTGCAGGTAACAAAACCATGGACCTTAAATAACCCAGTATTACAAGCAGACATTTTTAAGGTCCTCTTTTTCTGGGCTTTCCATGAAATGCACCAAAATCAATTATTAAATACAAAACATCAAAAAAAAAACCAACCCAGACAAAACCAACACACACCCACTTTAAAAAATAGATGATGATTAAGGAAAAAGACAGTTAACTGTGGTAACATAGAGAGTTCTTCTCCTTTCTGGCTATTCAGTAGTGCAGAGCCTTCTCAAATCGTTTGTACAGCAGGTCAGCTTGTCTCCCCACCAAAGCCCCTCTTGCAGCGTGAAGCGTGAAGTGACTCATATTGCACCGTGAGAGGAGAGAAAGCAAATTCTAGAGCCACGGGCCTTTCATCAAACGCAGGGACCTTCCAGGCAAACAAGGTAGCATCAGCTCCTCTTCATTTGCTGTGTGTGAGGAGAAAACATTCGATTTTCCTGATCATTTACTAGACCAACTGCACTTCAGGCAACGCCTGCGCGTGGTTGTTCATATGGGGGCAGTGGGGCATGGCAGGTAACGGTGTACAGGTTTTATTTATTTACCTCTGCAGCTCAAACTCTGAGAACAGAAACAAATCTTTCTCCAGTGAACATAAGTGGGGGGTTCAGTTACTCTCTGCCGTATGCCTCAAAGTGCAGCGGGCAGGTCATTTTCAGTTTGTTTAGATTTAGTTGTCAGGGCTAAATAAATGTGGTTGATGAGTTCAGCTTCTGTTTTGGGTGGTGTCCCAAACCCCTGCAATGGGAGGCAACGGGTAGGGTAGCCCTCCTGCAGAGAAACTGCAGCGATTAAAGCAACATATTGACTGAATTTGTTATTACCCTTTAAGCAGGTAAACCAAACATGTGCAAGGCACAGAGTGTAGAAAAGCTCGGGCTTTGGCACTTACACTGTGTTTGGCTGGCTGGCTATTGTAACAGTCGCTTGGCTTTTGTGAAAACAAATATTTTTTCAATTCGTCATTTTCTCCGACGAGCTGTGAACACATGCAAAATTAAGATAAACATCAGAGAGCAAAGCAAATTCTCTTTGTGTGTTGCAGCACAAAGTAAACTAAAAAATGCAGCCTGCCAGACTCAGAGGGACTTGTGTTGGTACAACTCAAGGTGCTGCAGCACTGACAGCTTACACCAAAAAACTCACTGCACCACACACCAAAAAACTGCAAGCTCAGTTTAACACCCCAGCTGCCATATGGTGTTGGCTCTCATGTGCTGCAAGATCAACTTTTGGCTTGAAGGTTTCCACTGGGATCTGCATTATCCTTCACTTCCCTGTACAAAAATGTGTAACAAGTCAGCCAATCTAAGCTCCCTTCAGCAGAAAAGGAAAGGATTTTTCTGGTATTTCCTATTTGCTTCAGGACACCACAGCACGTACCACAGTGTGGGCAGGAGCTTGGTAGGGTGGGATGGTGCTTCAGTCTCCCATGGCCACAGCATGGCCACAGCTCTTATCTCCCTTTCCCCAGCTTTCTCCCAGGATACAGCACCTGGATTACAGCCATCCTTCAAAGCCTCTTTCTTTCCCTACCTTTTTTGGTTTTTAATTTTCCTGGGCTCTTTAGCTGGGCTGGCTCTTTAGAACAACTTACTCTGATCCATTTTTCAGAAAAACAGCCCAGAACTTCTTCATCCCTAGATTTTTAGCCAGTTTTCCTACCAAATCTTCCCTTGTTCAGGAGAGCAGCTCATTGCTGGTCTTGCACCCTCGGTATGGAAACAACCCATGCAGCCCATACTGAGAAAAGGGAAAGTGTTTGCCCTTTTCTCATCCCAGCTCTCTCCCTGTGGTGCTGCCTTAGCCCGTCTCCCAGCAAGCCAGACGACATAAGTATTTAGTTCAAGTTCTCACTTTGTTCTTCACCTTGCAGTGTCTAATCTCCTTCCAGAAATACACAAAACAAAGTGACTGGCACCTGCCACATCCCTGCACTTTTCTCCTCTAGCCTGGGGAAGAAGTGTGTGCAAAGGAGTGCCTTGGCTTCGAGCCTGTTTATTTTAAGCTCGATTTTCTTAACACAGGGCTCATGCGTGTCATTTCCCCACCCCAGACACTACCAGACCATCTGCTCACTTTGAATCTATCTTGACAGAGGGACAATGGTCTTGAAGACAAGGTGCTATGATGAGGGCCAGGCAGAAGTGAGAGAGATGAATCTCTCTTCTTTCATCTCAGAGAGAATTAGCAGCAGGATTTCATCCCTGTTCAGATGGTGGAACCTTGGCTCCAGGACACCGACTGTTGGTAAAGAAAACTTCATAGATCACCTTACTGAGGTCTGTGACAACCCCTTATTCCTAGGCAAGCCTTGTCTACAGTTTGCATCACAGATGAGTTCTTTCATTGTTGACATGGACTGCCTCAGGTAGGGCAGGGTCGCTGTCGTTTGCTGTCGGTGGTCTTCATCCTGGTCCTCTAGCTCACCTGGTAGCTACATGGGCCTCCTCGTGGAGCAGCCTGGGGCACGGAGACTGAGAAACTAATGAGCAATTCCATGGGGAGCCATTTCAGGGGTGACGGTGTGGCAAAGCGTGCTGGAGCTGGCAGTGCTAGATGGTGTGCAGGGATTGCTTTAGGCTTCACACCAGGGACGTTGTATTGCTACAGGCAAGCCAAGAGCTCTGAGTTACTGAGGCCAGATCATGGCTGTGTAAAGTTGTTTGCTAATGAAAGACCAGGGTGTTGCTCCTAAGCACAGCTACAGCTGGACAGCAAACAGGAGAGCAGTGCTACAGCTGAAGCCCATCCCATGAGATGTAGCTTCAGACAAAGGCACTGCATGTGGAGGGATTTCTTTCAAAATATTGCCCTCTGCCTATCACCTCCATCCTCCTTAGATCTCAGAGAAGATGAATCCAATTTCATCGTCAGCCTGTGTCTCAAGACCTAAGCAACTCACTTGGGAGACTCAAGACCTAATTCCAAGCTTTTCTTCCCAACCCTGAGAAACAGAAATGCATTGTTTTAAGGTAAAGCCGAGACATACAGATAACCACAGAGCTCTCAGTGCTCCTTCACAAATGCACCCAATGCCAGAGGCTCACTGTAAGGGGATTTGCCAGCATCATGTGATTTGTTTCTGGGTAACCCTCAAAGCAAAAGTGCTGCAGTGGTAAGAGGGTGTCTTACTGTCAGTATAGGATATAGCATGAGTACATCTCTCTCTTACCACCCTTTTGGCAGCTGGACCACAGCCGGTGCACAGCGCACAGGGACCAGGAGCATCTTTAAGAAGGCCATCAATCTAGGCAACGCATAGAACTGATAGTTCCTCCAGCTGCTCAGCTATCAGCCCCAAACATTTTGACAGCAGATGGAGGTTGCAGGAGCAGAGGCAGCGAGGGGAGAGCCTCCATAACACCTCCCCTTGCCCAGCTGCAGCAGGGAGCTGCTGTGGTTCCTCCCCAGGTTGATGGGGAAGACCCACAGGACGTGACTTAGCTAAATGTTTTCTCTCAGATCTGTTCTCCATTCCAAGCATTACTTCTGTCAGGAAGGATTAATGAAGCATTTCATTTATTAAATGGGAGCATTTGGCTTCAGCGAACTCATCAAGTTGTTTACTATTTGCTTTTATGCACATTTGTTTTTGACAAATGTTTCTGGTTTAATCTGTACATTTGCTATAATCTCTTCCTTTACCTTAGCATTTCTCAAAGTTAACAGCATTAATAAACATTTATATACCACATGCTGAACAAAAACACCTACCCACAAACACTATTTACTTAATTTGCTTAAGCCAGTGAGTTATTTATTTACCTGGCACCCAGCTAAAAGGGAGAGCAGGCAGCTTTCTAGCTTAACGCAGTGCTGGCAAAAAGTATTGACTTAAAACTTATACATAATGCATTTGATAGGAGTGAAAAGCAGCTCGCTGAGATAATTCTGAGCTCCCAAATACACTTATTACCTTATCTCACATTTTTGGTCATTTATTTTCTGATTTTTTAGTGTCATGTCTTTGTATGTGTGGAGAATGTAGAAAAAGAGAGAGGGAAGGAGGTGTTTTTAAAACTCTAGCTGATTTTAAAGAACACTTAATACGAGGTTTGTTGGGTTTTTTTTTTCAGTTTTTTGTTGTTGCTTTTCTTTGTGATGTTCCAAAGAGCTTTTGAGAAGACAGGAAAGTGAATTTATTGGATACACCAGACTGTGAGTACTTGCTCATGTTTGAAACAGGTACAGCTTGTACTGCTGATGTGAGCAGACTAAGAGGGGTGTTGAGATGATAACTGATTAGCTACCTTTGCACCCAGCATTTGGTGCTTGCTTTGAATCAGGCTTTCCTTTTCCTTTCACTGTCTCTCAAGATAGGTAAACTTTAGGAGGCCTAGGAACTTCAGATGATTGGGATATCTGCCTGTTGTCTGGGCCAAAAAATAGCTCTCCCTGTGCCTATATTCTCAAAGAATCCAAGTGTGGACAGCATATGAAAGTGCTGATTCTGAGTCCTATATTTAAGAAAGAATATAAAAACCATGTAGGAGGTATCAGAAAATTAAAAGAAAGGTGGGCACTGTACAGCCACGATGCTGAGGTGCTGGGGACAGAGGAGGACATAGAGGTGAGCTACAGCAAAAAGCTACCTGTGTTTTTCATTAAGTGGCAGCATCTTGCTCCTCTGCAAAATACCATTTATCTCTGACGTTGTGATTGGTTCTGGCCCTGGCCATCAAGACTGTTCACGTATTTTATATTTCACATTTTGAAAAAAGTCAGGAACTAATCAAGGAAACAAGAACAAAGCTCAGTTCTGCTTTGTCCCAGCAAGACCCCTGTCAATGAGGCTGAAGTTTTACCCCTAATCTTTTCCCATTGCACATCCTATTGCTGGATGTATAGATTGGTCAAGCTCTTCTGAACCCTCCTCGTTGCTACAGTGTTCCCTTTGGAGCTGTGTCTTTCCAAAAGGAAGGCATAGGGAGCCCAACGTCCACTCTGAATTACCCTGCCGAGCGCTGTTTCACACACAGGCTTCGAGGAGAGCAGAGAAGCACTGCAATTCATAGGCAGTGAAAAAGGCCTCTGCATTAAAATGTCTTATGATGATGTCTCTGATGAGGTTTGCCTCTCAGCAACAGAAAAGGTGCTATAAGGGCTTTATACTGGTCATGCTAGGAACAGTCAAAAGACAGCTTTTGCCCAAGGAGCTGGGCAGCAGCAGGATGGAGTGAGTGAGATCAGACAGGGAAAGCAGCAGAAAGAAGTAAAAAAAAGGTAGGGCAAGAGAGAATTTCTTACCTTTTGTATGAGAACAGAGGGAGGACAGGTCAGAGACAAGCTTTGCACACATCATAAAGCAAAATATTGGAGCTGAAATGAAGTAACACGCCAGCAAGCCCTGGGCAGGCTTTAAAACAGACCTTTTCCCATGTCTATCCCATTTGCAGGCCACCAGGATCGTAACCACCTTCTGCTCCATCTTTGGAAGGAAAGACATTGTCACTGTCATCTTCTCCATTTCTCGGTTGGAGACCCACCTGGAAAGTCTGTGGGAAGTCTGCCCCATCTGAGCAGATGCTATCAGTCTCAAGGAGCCCTGTGCAGGCAGCTGTGCCTCCCAGCAGCAGGATGGACAGCCTGGCGTCAGCCCTGGGCCCGCCCATCCTCCCCACCTTTTACAGCAACAAGGATTTAGGAACCCCCATTGCTTTAATCTGGCCTCAGATTAGTAAAAGAAAGAAAAAAACCCCAAGGAACTGGATTTAACACTGCAGGTGTGAAATCAGGTATCACCAGGACATACAGAGATCCAGGAACCTTTTTTATGTCAAATAGTGAATTCATCAAGACATACAAATTATTTTTTTTCAGGCAGAAATTTGCCTAATCATACTAACACATTTAAAAACAACACTTTTGTTTCTTTATGCTGTTGTTGTTGTTGTTCTAGCACATTCTGAATCTCATTACAGAATGGCATTTCCATTCCAAGGGTGACCTAACATTCAAAAAACCCCTTAAAGGATCCAGTCCTCCAAAAGGAAACATTTGGTTTTCTATCAGATTAATCATTAATTATGCAACTCTGTACCTGAGTTCTGCTGATGACTCTTAAACACAGGCTGTACTGGCTGTTACAGAAACCCAGAAGGACAGAGTTGTCATGGTTGGAAAAGACCTCTAAGATCACTGCGTCCAACTGTCAACGCAAAGCAACAAACAGACAAACAAACACAAAATTCAAACACCTCCCCACCCCACTAGAGCATGTCCTGAAGTGCCTCCTCTACACGGTTTATGAGCACCTCCGGGGGTGGTGACTCCACCACCTCCTGGGCAGCCCGTTCCAGCTCCTGACTACCCTTTCAGTGAAGAAATTCTTCCTCATATCAAATATAAACCTCCCTTGGTGCAACCTCAGGCCAGTTCCTCGAGTCCTGTTGTTATTTATGGGAGAGAAGAGGCCACACACCCCTCACTACAACCTCCTTTCACATGGTCGTAGAGAGCCATCACCTGACAGAGGAAAGCTTTCCATAAGAATCTGATTACCTCACAGCAACAATGTCACACTTGAAATTCTGGTGTTGAGAATGATTTTAATCAGCTTATGTTTTCCTGCCGTCTATTGCCTTAAACCAGAACTGCCCTTGTCTAACAGTGAACTTCTGAAATATTTGTTCTCTGAAGTCTTTTTATGCAAATGTCCCTCCATTTTAAATTAAGATTTGTTTCAAGTGAAGATTAGGACACTCTTTTAGAAATGCGTTGGTTTGTTTTAACAAACTGTGCCATCTGGCAAGGTAATATGTCCCTGTCACTGTGCTATTAGCTTTATTACATCTGAAATTTTCCCAGTACCTAAGACTGAGTCTGAGTTGTATATTAACCCGTGCATATTAATTAATTGCAAAGCTTTAAACATAGATCTTAACAGCATGGTAATCATTTCTGAAGATCTTAAATACGCATTTGGGTGAATGGTTGAATAGTGAGTTACTTCATGCTGACATCAAGTGGTGTCTTTCGGTCAAAATACAGCAGCACAGCTGCCATGTGCTGTAACCAATTCCATGTTGGCACAACAGCAAAATATTCCTGTTCCCAGTGCAACTGAAGCAGCTCTGAAAACTCACTGCCTGCAAAAGGGCCATCATGCATCTGCTCAGCAAAACCCTCACACCAAAGCTGATGCAGTGTGTTTTCCCCTTCCCTTTCCAGCACCATACCAGTGTTTCTTGCCCTTTCCCAGTGTAACCTGGCCCAGTGATCAGTGCAGGTGGTCTGAGCAGCATGTCCTCTGTGCTTTTAGGATGTTCTGCACAGCCCCTGGGGAGCGATGCCACCCTGCACCCCAAGCCATGGTGGCTGACCCTGAGCAAGGCGGGGTGGGAAGGAGGCCGGCTTCAAAGTGCCCTGAGCAACGGCTGACCCCTGCTTGCATCTCCTGGTAACACTTCTGCTGCCCAAAAAGTGCTCCATGTGGTGAGAGGGATCAGAGGAAAGGGAGGGTTTTGCTACCTCTGTGCCCACATTGACATGCAGCTGTACAGCACAGGCAGCCCGAGGGAACAGGTTTTAGGGACAGCATTGTGTTGAGGTCCAGCCACTTGCTTCAGATCATGATGAAGTTGTCGTTTGTTGGATGAAGAACTATGACATGCTTGAATATTCTGTGTAGGCTTCATTTGATCAGAAGAAGATGGGTCTGGTGCACCATCTTCTAAACAGCTCCTTACACACATCACTCTGTACCTCTAACAATTTTTAAAGACTTTTTTCTTTTTACTTTACTGAACTTATGAACCAGACTGAAGAAGCAGATCTTTTGCAGCACAGCACGAACACATAGGAGTGGTGTGGGGTGTCAGCACTGGCTGTGCTGCTCCTGCACCTCAGACCGTCCCTTCAGCCTCCCACCACTGCAGCTCCCACTGTGGCTGAAATGGTTCAGTGGGTGTGAGGACAACCTGGCAATACAAAAGGGACAACCAGTGCCTCTCATTAACACAATCCCTGCTTCCTTTTGTTTTTTCCCTCGACATGATTTGTCTGTGTCTGCAGAGACTGGGGCAGGGGCAGGTTAGAGGTAGTTAATGAGGGTCTAACCAAAGGCTGTGCTGCTGGTTGCAAAGTCCTCTCCTAACTGGCAGGTTTCCTTCCCCGCGTTCGGTATCAGCTGTGAAGCAGGCATGAGGGCTGCGAGCCCCATGAAGGGTGACACGATGTGCTCAGCAACAGCTCTCCGAAAGCTGTGACTCAGGCGGCCCTCGGCACACACAGACTTGCTGAGCCCCCCCCTATTCATCCAGCCTTGTTAAAGCCCAACATAAAAGTAAAATCATTCATCAAGCATGATTAAATTAGTGCCCCTATAAAACTTTAATATGCCTTCCGAAAATTAGTCACATTCAGAAAGCGCTCTCCTAAATATTTCATCAAAAGCTTCCCGTGGCAGGGGCCACACAGCAAATCTTTTTTATTTACAAGGACAATGTTTCAGTTTAATTGCAGTTTTTAAAGGCAATGTGAGTTCTCTGTCGAAGGGCCTCTCACGTGGAGGCTCACACCCGCATCCCACCCCTGCTTCCCGAGGAGCGCTCGTGCAGAATGTGCCTCATTGTGTTCTCAAACTCACATCGTTATTTATGCAAAGATTCATAATTTGTGGAAGTTATTTTAAGTAGTCTGAACGAGAAACAGTGGGAGCAGCACTGGGGTGATTAAAGGCGTTTGTGTGTTGCACAATGCCGTTGCTGAGGCGCCTTGGGCAGCCACTCTGTTTGCAGCGTAGGCTATGTAGGAGGATATAATTCCTCTCTGTGTGTTGCAATGATGGAGATTCATGGTTTAAAACCAGGGTAAGGTCTATGGTGCAACTCAATGTAAAGAGAAGCAGAAAGATCTTAGTGCAGGAGTACAATTGTTATCACGAGTGCTATTTGTTAAGCGTTAATTATATCCCAGGCTTAACACAAGTCATGAAATAACAGTTCCTGCTCTGAACTGTTTACAGGCTTGGCTAATATGTGGTGTTCAATGTGTTGTCCAGTGGGTGTTGTGCATCTTCCTGTGGTGGGGTTTGCTCCACTTGGTGCCAGTGGCCAAAATCCAACTGAGCTACACCTGTGCTATGGCTCTTGCTGGGGAGAAGTCACTTCTCCAGCAAGTATTAGTAAAAGAGACTGCAGGGGTTTGGAGCTGGGGCTCTCAGGTACTCACAGATACCAACAAATTATGAGGTGATTGTAAAACAGGGATGTCAGATTTCTTATCAAATCATAAAGAATCTTAAATTCACCCTCATGTGGAGGGTATTATTAATTTGTAGTGGTTACTGACTCTGAACTGGAGAGCAAAACCTGATGTGCCTTTACATAGGGCACATGAACAACATTTGCTAAGCTGGTAACAGCAACCAACACCAGTTCTTCTGAAACCAGGATATTCCCTGGGGTGCTGCCTTGCATTCCAGCCTTCTGAAGAACTAGTTGTTCCTTCAGGAATGACTTTGAAATCTCAAACACTTTCATGCTTTTTCTTGCCTGAAATTATTAAAAATATGTCTCTTTTTCTGAAAAGGAAAAAAAAAAAAAAAAAGAAAAAACCCCCCAACAAACAGAAATCACACCAAAAAACCCCCCAACAACAGCAACAGCTAAACAACTCTAAACCAACAGCAACAAAAACACACGCTGTCTCCTGGAATCTTCATTATTTATTATGCTCAGGAAAATACAAGAGCTCTCTGATTCATTTTTTTCCCTGGGGAACTCAGTTAGAGAGCTCTGATAATGAGAGGAACTTTTCAATCTTTTAACACAAATAGATGGGTTTCTTAGGCTCGAGACACCAACCAATCCTTCAACGGACAGCCCTACTGCCAGCTTTACAGAAAGAAGGGCTCCCAGTTAAAAGGCAAAACCTTATGCAATGCATGCAGCACTTGCATCTTCAGATGAGGTTTGTGTGTGCTCAGCAGTAGGATGAAAAAGTCGTTTTTCAGTCTCCTGTTTTCTTAATCTTCTAAAAATGCTCTCAGGCTGCCACCATTTCTCCTTCTCACCTTCAGAAGGGGCTTCAGGCGAGATGTGCCATACCTAAGAAGAAAGCAACCAGATGCTGCTTTACTGATGACAAGTTTTGGCCGCCCCATTAGATGTGGGTTTGCCCAGGGGACTTGTGTTTACCCAGACACATACCCCACCACCAGCCGTGGCAACCCACCATGTGCATGTGCAATGAGCCCAGTGCCCTAAACCATTTGGGCACAAGCTGTCAGGCCAGGTGCCATAGAGCTTTCCATGCTGGTGGATGTTGGTGAAACCGTGGAGGAGGGTGATGGGGCACAGGTTCGGAGGAAATAGAAACATCACTATGTGCTCATGCAGAAAAAAAATTGCTTCTGGGTTGTGTTACGTAAAAAAAGCATGGCAGCAATAACTTCGAGAAGGAAGAAAGCTTTAGGGAGTTGCTGAGCCAGGCTCTGCAGGGATTCATAACCCAGGAAACAGAAGAGAAGGAAAAAGAAAGTGCAAAGGATTTCTGAAGCACCAGTAACACTGCCTAGAGATGATGTACTATGGGAAGGTTGTGGCTCCAGAATCTCCTCACCACTCAAGCTGTTACCATTTGCGCACCAAAAGTGAAAAGGACAAAATGTGGATGGTGAAATACTGCAAAATACGTGGTCCAGACTCTGAATATGTTGACGCTGAAAATGCCAAGCGAGGAGTAGCTGCTAGTCATCGGAAAGCTTACTAGCCCAGAGGTAGAAGGAGTGATTGATCTCCTAGCAAGACCAGTTGCTGCTTTGCAGTTACACAAATACCCTGAGATTCTGCCAGGAAGGGTATCTGTTGTAAGACAGATGCTCAGTTTGGAGGCCTGCTGCCCATCATGCATGAATGATGCAAGGGAAGAATATTGCAGGTAACCCAGACACTTATTGTCTCCCTAGCTACCCAACCAGCCTGCCATAGATCACCAGGTGCTGACAGCTGAACCGAGAGCAGCAAACAGCCTGGCCTCTGGGCAGACCCTGCGGCAGGGGAGGAAACCTCCAGGTATGGGATCAGAGTGAGTAAGATGCTCAGTGCTCAGAGCTGAAGCAAGGTTTGATCAATACATCTCCCTCAGGCAGACACTTCGGTATAATTTCAGTAGTACAGAGAGAAGACTAAACTCATTAGGTAGGCTAGAACAACTGATAAACTCCTCTTCCAGGATGTAGGCTTCTCAGTTACACACAGAAAAAAAAATTAAAATAAAAAAATCTGTCAAAGTTTGTTTAGGTGTTGTGCACTTTGAAGTCAGCAGCAGCTAGCATGGATCTTATTCAAATCCTAGATGAGATGGGAGACTGCATATTTTGTTCAATTGCTCAAGAAACTGCTAAGGCCCTTTTCTACCAGAAGTTAAAATGAGCCTCAAACCAAGATGTTTCCTGCCAGTAAAGATTCACCTCTTCCTACCCTAATCTTATCTGGGGAAACATTAACAGATGAGTTAAAAAAGAGATTTTGTATCATGTGAGTGGAATTACCTGACAGTCTGCTTTCCCTGGATCACAGGAAGATGTCTGGGCATCCACCACGTGTGACATGAAGAAGAGTCTGGTGTGGACCTGCCATATTTAAACACCAAAATGACACAAGATGGGGTTCAGTCAACCTCACAGCAATATCTTGGAGACACAAGATGGGGTTCAGTCAACCTCACAGCAATATCTTGGAGACCCTGTAGGCCTGTCTGTGCTCAAATCCTTGTAACAAAAGTGTCTGAACCCAAAGAGAGGATGAAAATCAGCCATTGCACATCATGCAAATACAGAACTTCCCAAAGCACTTGAGGGATTGACCCAGGTCTTCAGCAGGAATGACGCAGAAAGATACTATGTGTTTCAAGAACTTCTTTTCACAGCATTGGCAAGCTTAAACCAGCCCAGCACTTGACTGCTCTCCAGGATTTCTTCCTTGTCTGTCCCACTCAGGTTTGTCTGGCTAAAAATTAACCCTACCAAAACCCTGATAGATCAGAGAGGCAGACAAGCCCCAAGCAGGACCTCTTGCCTACAACTTCCAGTGTTTCCAGGGCTGAGGTGTGGGACAGCTATATGTAGGATGCTGTAGCCTCACCTAAGAGCTGTCAAACGGGAAAGAACATCATCACAGCAGTAGAGCTCCACAAGGTTGCTTATGAAGCCCTCCTTGTATTAGCAGGACAGCATTACTTCACTGGCTATGGGATAGTCCTGCTGCCGAGCATCCTATTGTCGCTTGCTGGAAGGAGTCTTTAAGTAGTTCAGCAGTGTTTGTGACAACATCTGCCAGGCACAATTCAACTCAATCCCTTTTAATGATTCATTTTCGTGCATTGTACATCTATTTTAAGTGCACTACAGTTACTTCAGAGGCAGTAGTAATGAAAACTTAATATTTTGGATTTCTTACACTGGCATGGTAAGCATGAGATGCAGACCATTGCAGGCAACTAGGGTAAGTACCTTGCCAGAGTTCCAATATGATTTCCTGGGAAAAGATCCAGATTATTTATGGTATAATTAAAGGTATGGTATAATTAATTTTCAATTCTTCACTTGCAGTGCAAATCTCTTTTTGATTAGTAAATATGTAATGCTTAAGTGCTATTATGTAAAAATATATTTATCATCAGACAGAGGGGGTGTCATCATTAAGTACATAAATATAAATCTATAATTATAAGAAAAGCTATGTAGGCAATGTCTAGAGACACAGACATCTTCAAAAAGCATCATTACAATTTGTGCTCTCGGGGGGCACAAGCAGCTGAAACGTGTCCCTTTGAGTGCCTGGCAAAGCGCTGTGTGCCCACCAGGAGCCGGGGAGGGCCCGTAGCACACGACTGTGGTTCAGCTCCCCATGACGCCCACCTTCTCCACCGGTCCAGCCCCTGATTTAACTCAGAGCTACTCTCCGGATGCAAGCCAGCAGAGTGTGGAGAAGTGTCTATAAGACACCTCCCCTTCTGCTCTTCCCAGGGGCACTGGCTGGAAATTAAGCTGCAAAATGGGCTTAAAACAGAACATCAGAAAGAGAGGACCAGTCTGTTTGGAGCACTCGCCTTGCAGGTTGTGCAGCGATTTATGTTCTACACAGGGGAAACAAAACTGGTGAAAACTTCTTCTTTTTGAGACAGGTCACATTTCAGAACAACTTTGCCCTCCTTCTAGAGAGCCATAAATCACTACAAGGCATACAAAGCAATAGAAAAATCAAGCTTGGGCTCTTTTGTTTGAATTCTCAAGGCCATATTTTTTTCCTCTGTAAGGTGGGTGTTGAAGGTGAGCCATCGAGTGCGGGGCATAGTTAAAATGTCAGGTGCCAAACAGTCCTTCACCCTACGACACTGAAATCCTTCTCTACTCCCTTTTGCTGCACACACTTTGGTACTTGTTGAGCGCATACTATTAATGTACCCATATAGTAACCTCCTTCAGCCACACAGAATCACAGAATGGCAGGGGTTGGAAGGGACCTTGAAAGATCTTCTAGACCAACCGCCCTGCCAGAGCAGGATCACATAGAGCAGGTCACACTGGAACGCATCCAGCTGGCTTTTGAATGTCTCCAGAGGAGACTCCACGACCTCTCTGGGCAGCCTGGTCCAGTGCTGTCACCCTCACCATGAAAAAGTCTCTCCTTAGGTTTATATGGAACCTCCCATGTTCCAGCTTGCACCCATTAGCCCTTGTCATTGGACGTTTTTTAGACCTGAAAATTGTATTTCAGACACTTCCACACATTCAAATGCAATTTGAATTGACCACATTCAATACAATTCCATAGGCATGAGAGGATTTCCAGATAAAAGACACTAGCTTCTCCCCTAAGCCTTCCAGAGATGTCTGATACTTCTTTTTAACATGCTGACTGTCCATCTTGCTGCTTGCAAGGAAATGGGGATAAAGGCCGTAAGTAAAGCCCATGGTGCATGATATGCGTTTTGAGCTGGAAGCACAAACAATCATTCCAACTTCTCTAGATAATATTGTGGAGCACCATGTGTGTGACTGATGGTAACAAATGTACTAAGTCCTCTGGTTTTGTTGAGCACAGAATTTATGTGAGTATTCATGTAGAATTGGAAATTATTGATTTCTATGCAAACTTTCTAACTGGGCTTCTTCAATTAGTCCTGAAGGAGGTATTGAATATTTGTTTTTATGTCACAAGTGTTCAGTCCAGATATAAAATTTTCAAATGTTTACCAAGAATAAATTCTCATTTACAATCTACTTTTCAAGGCTAATTAGCAGGGCTGCTTTGCAGGTTCTGAAGAATAAACCTCACTTAAAGAAAAGCACTGCAGAAATGTCACTCCCAAGGGAATGCCTAAAGTACAGCCACAAATGTGTGTTCCCAGCAATGAACAGACACTGGGGTTTTTTTGTAGGCCAGCCTCTTGCAAAAAAACTTTGCTTTTATACTCATCATACTTCCCAAGTAATGAGCATTAGACCAAATGTCCAATAAATATTTAAAATGAAGTCAAGCCGCCCTGCCAAAGCGTGGGCAGGAGAAGCAGCCATCGCGGGAGCAGCCCCTGCTCCAGCAGAGCTGGGGGAACAGTGGATGACCAGGGCAGCCATGGGCTTCAGCAGCAGTAGACCTCCCCGAGCTGAGGCTGCAATGGCACTGCAGTAAATCCCTGTTACCTGCCTGCATCTCTCCCCAAGGAGAAGTCTGCAGCGCTGCAGGTCTCCACATTTCAGCACCAGGAAGGCTTTCAGCCCCATCACTTGGCCCTCTGCTAGCTAAATAGGCATTGTCCATCATGCTCAAGTGGGTGATGCGGTGACCCCCAACAGTGGCAGGGAGAGACTGCACAGCCTGATTTTCCTAGCTACCTGCTAGGTGTCTTGCTGGAAGATGGGGAAGACCATAACCTCATAATCTGAAATGCCAAGCAAATATGCTTTAATATGATTCAGTGTTGATCATATTGATTTAGATTGGAAGATAGCCTGTGCTTCTCTGTGCACTTCAAATAATGTGTTTAATTTTGGGCCCCTCACTACAAGATGGGCATTGAGGCACTAGAGTGTGTCCAAAGAAGGGCAACAAAGCTGGTGAAGGGTCTGGAGCACAAGTCTTATGAGGAGCAGCTGAGGGAACTGGGGTTGTTTAGCCTGGAGAAAAGGAGGCTTGGGGGAGACCTTCTCTCTCTCTCCAGCAACCTGAAAGGAGGTTGTAGAGAGGTGGGGGTTGGTGTGTTCAACCAAGTAACAAATGACAAGAAGAAATGGCCTCAAGTTGCTCCAAGGGAAGCTTAGATTGGATATTAGGAAGAATCTCTTTACCGAATGGGTTATCAGGCACCGGAACAGCTTGCCCAGGACAGTGGTGGAGTCCCTATCCCTGGGGGTATTTAAGAGTCATGTAGATGCAGTGCTTAGGGATATGGTTTAGTCAAGGATTTGTCAGTTTTAGGTTAATGATTGGCCTCGATGATCTTAAAGGTTTTTTCCAATCTAGTGATAAATTAATATCATTAATACTTAATAAATAAAAATGCTAATAAAAACTAATGTTATCCAGAGTTTGCATTAAGGAATCCTTTATGTACCATCAGTGTAAATATGCCCAGAGATACACAGTCTTTGGCCAAGTCCTTATAGCTAAGGAATGTCCCTGAAGTCTAGTTGTAGGATATGCCTTAGCCGTTTTTCTTTCTAGGGCTATATTTAGGAGTATGTAAGAAGCAGAACTGAATTTTAAGTGAGAACAAATTTTGTGCAGTTAACACTGATATATGTTACTACAAGGCTCTGGAAATGATGGGTGGATAAGGATAAGAGACAGGTTTCTCCCACGTCATATTAACAAGTGAAACAAGTAAATTCTCACTACTGATCTCATGGGAATACAAATTAACTTTGACATTGCAGCTATAAATTCTGAAGTGATTTTCCCCATACATATTCACCTTTTTAAAGGTAGCTTAGGGAAACAGAAGTTTAAGGACTATTATACACTACAAGATGATTAAAGATTCACGATATTTATCTGGGTGCAGGAATAGCACCACACAACAGAGTTTATCCTTTCTTCCGAGGGAGGATTAAGATGAAAGTTAAAGTTATTGGTCATTGCCTTCCTGTTTTACCAACTAGCAGATATATTTGGACCTCATCAGTACTGAGGCTGATCCTGATGAAATTGACTTGATTTTAGGTAAGTTAAAAAAGATGTGAGTGCCAAGTTAGTCTCAGCATGCAGATTCTTCTAGGTGGGTTCAGCCTGGCTGACAAATGCCTGGGGCTGGGAAGGGAGAGGGCTGTCAATAACATTTAAAGACATGAGATGGGATTCATTCTACCCTATTCGAGCTTCAGAAGCTGCAAGGGCATGTCTGTATTGCTAAAGTGGTTCTGAGTCCTGGCTCTGCAACCAGGTAACACAGATTTTCTCAATTCATTTGGCACCAGGTCCTTCTGAAGCCACATCAGTTCCATGTCACCTCAAGCCCTGAGTCTCTGCTGGACCCAGCATGATATACCTGTGGTCCTAACAACATCATTATTCTTTTGTTTCTGTGTTTTTTTCATTTTTGAGTCTCTGAAATAACATGAGGGCTGTGCTGCTGCCTGCCACACTCACACTGCTATAGCCCAGCACCATCAAGACGTATGCAGGGCATATGACATCACAAATAGCACTGGGGAAAAGAGGAGGTTATCAGGAGTCAGACCTGCTGCAGCCTTGTTCAATCTGTCACCAGGAAGCCATTTCTGCAGGGAATTATTCATCAACCATGTCCAGGTTGTCCAGGAAAGAGCTAGCAGCTGGCCCAAAGCAGAGCCAGAGAGCAAGCGAGCAGAGTAAGGGATGTGGCTGATGTGGATTCAAGCTCTCGCTCTTTTCCTGGACCTCTTTTGCTTAGCATTGCAGACATACCTTCAAGTCACATCTTTATTGCTAAACCAAATGATGCCAGGGAACATCCCCAGGTGTGGAAGCATGGTGCCCAGTACAGCCTTGGCACACACACCACCTCAGGAGGCAGCTGGGCCAGTAGCCTCTCCAAACAGACACCCTGCACGTAGCTGCCATTTTTGGGGAGAGGCAAAGGTGATTCAATGCAATGAGCCAAACCACATCAGTTGGCATCAAAGGCATGGGACAATTCTGAGAACATTTCATTTGCTGGCTCGATGCATTCTCGAGTAAACCAGTCCTTATGAGTCTTTGGTAGTGTCCACAGGAACACATTTTCCATCTACTTTTAGGTACCTGAACAGCATAGACCTGGTCCTACAGTTATGAAAAACTATGACTTGTATATAATTGTGTTTCAAGTCTGTTTGTTAAGTTTAAAGTTTTGGGTTTTTTAATAGCTTTTAAGTTTGTAAATCCTTTTAAAGTTGTAAAATAATTAACTGTATGTGTGCATATGTAGAGGTACATAATTACAAATATTTAATATGATATACATGCATGCATACATACTGTCATTGTTATCATGGGTAGGTTAAGTATCTGAGTAAGCACTTATAAAGCAGATTGTAGGAAACTCAATTGGAAAGCTCACAATCTACCAGAATGTCTGAATATCTTCCAGGTTCTGTTAGATCATGCACAACAAAAGACAAAGCAGGTCCCTGTATTAAAAGAAACAACAGATTTTGTTACTTAACTATGTGTTGAGTACTGACAGGGTGATCATCTTTGAAAATCTCCAAGAATCTTACCAATGAAGGACTGAGGTCAGATCCCAATACACTACATAGGAAATGAGCCCCAGGGCTAAGTAGTAGTAAGATGCCACTCTGAATGTGATTTTTTTTTTAAATGAATGATGCTAGGCATCACTATTTCTTGTTTTCTGTGTTTCTTGGTTAGTATTCACCCGTTCTTCCCAGCTTGATTCTATGATGCAGTGTTTTGAACTGTAACTAAGACTTCAAAACGAGCTCATGCTTTAGAAACAAAGCAAATGACATATTTGTACAAATTTCATTTGCCTTTGAATATCATTCAACATGAATCGTTCAGTGTGGTCTTTTTACAGGTCAGCATGGGGTACGTCTGTTTATTTTGGCTTATTAATTAGTCTCATATGTTCTTCTGGCAATCAAGATACACAGTTATCTGATTTTTGATATCAGATGTCAGACAAAGCCTGACAAAAATCTCAGATATTTCATTAGTTCATTTCTCTTCATTTAAATGAAATGTAGTTTAAATAGTATCTGAAATAAAGGTATGCAATTGGCTGGGTGTAGGCTGTGATTCATGAGCCTTTCATAAACAACAGGGAAATAACAGCTATTCTGACTGCTGTTGCATGTATTTTTGACTTTAAAACCCCATCTACCATGTCAGCTAATAGTAACTATTTGAGCCAAAAATAACTGTCACTTTTTCATTTTTAATTACTGCATCTGTTAGCCCATTTAATCTTGACATAATAAGACAATGGGACATTAGCAAAAATAACCCCACGAGTTATTTCCAGGCTGATGAAGGAACTGCTAGTGCATAGCAAGAACACTGACCCACAGAAGGGTTTGCAGTGGCAAACAATGTTTTCTCGTGTGCAAAAATGTGAATTACCAGATGCTTCTCTAACTAAATATGCCTTTCAGGCAGCTCTAATTTGACACAGTCACCAGTGCTGCTCTGGTCCACAAGGGGAGGTGGGATAGGGGCTGTCAGTGTGCCTGGGCAGCTCATGGTGGCAGATCCATGGCCACAGCATCTTCTGCCAACTAGAGGCACTAATGGCACTGATGGGGTTGCCCAGTCCTTGCCCAGCTCTCCAGCAGAAAATGGTTGTATTTTTGGAAGGGTTCACCTCCTGAGGTACAAAAGGTCCCTTCAGATGATGCTGTGTTGCATGTACGTGGAGGTGGGCTGGAAAGGCTGAGGGGATGACAGACACCACCACGTAGACTCCAACCTGCCCGCACTTCAATCAGCCCCTGGCCACAAAGGGGTGCAGGCAGCAGTCCCCCTTTTGCAATCTTCTGTGAGAGAGCCCCAGGAGAACTAGCAGAGACAGAAAGAGAAATGCAGCCCTTGGGCTGGCATCACAGCTGCAGCTAGCAGCCTGTGGTAAGGCAGTGCTGAAATGCTATATACGAAAGCACAGCACAAACATGCCTCACCACAGACAGACGGACGGTGTACATGGAATCCTCTCTGTGGCCAAGTTGGTGGTGAAAACAAATGGCATCATTTCAGCACAGGGCCAGGCTGGAGAGAGGAATTGATAACAAAAAGCATCAGTTCTGTGGGCTCCTCTGTGCATCTATTTGCAACTCTTTCTATTCAAGGAAAATTTAGGAAACCTTTTCCTTTGTTTTTCAGCGCACGAATCATAGAATCATCATAGAATCAAAGAATCGTAGGATCATAGAATGGTTTGGGTTGGATGTGACCTTAAAATCATCTAGTTCCAACCCCCCTGCCATGGGCAGGGGCACCTCCCACTAGATGAGGTGGAAGACCAGAGTACATGGGATGGGTGATGGCTTTCTATCCTGGCAAATTGAAATGTATTTTGACAGAGTAAAATTTTCTAAGTACAGTTCAGTTTATCAGTAATTGCTGTGTCCTCCCTGGGTTTTTATGTCATTTTAAATGAAAAAATTCCTAGAATAATTTATGGTACTTACTTTTTGTTTTCATCTGCCTTGGGGTTTTTGGAAGTTAATAAAATCAACCTGCATATCTCAGTAATTGAGTTTACAGAAAGCTAGGCTGTAAATTCAAATTTCTAGCTTAATATCATAAGATGACTGTCTTCGGTTGCTCATTATCCATCCTAAGCATTTTCTTTTTGCTGGAAACTTTAAGTAAGTTCACAGATTTATCTGCACATTTCAAATATATAAGATGAAATGTTTATTTTCCCTCCTTTTAGGATAATAAAGTCTATGGGGATTTTTGAGATGTGGCAGAGGAGAATCAATGTGGAGGGGGAGAAGTCAAAACATTGAGAGCATGGGGAGGGAGAGTGAGACTGAGCTTCATTCAAATAATTGGCTCCCAGAGGCAAAAAAAAACCAAAACAAAACAACAAAACAGAACCCTCTTGCTGGCAATTCAGTGGCAAAAGCTCGAGCTGTGCCTTCCTGTAATCTTGATGTAGGGCCCTGTGTGCTGAAGCCAGCTGAATTGTATGGCCATATTCTTCACATAAGCAACACAGCTGTATGTTTTGCTGAGTAGTGAACTGTAATAAGCTGCTGTCATATTTGAATGGGCTGCCCTAAGGTGGCAACACCACAAGAAAATAAAATATCCACTAGCAACCAAGGCTAGTATATCTGACCCAACCTTGCTTTTATAAACATTCTCCAAAAGTTCTTGGTTTGATTTCCAGCGATTTGAAAGATGCAGTTTCTATTCATGAAATGAAATTATCAGAAGGAAACTACTTCAGATAAATACATCACTTGAAATGCTGATGAGTGCATTTCTGGCATTCAGGGAGTATTTCAATCAGCAGTGAAAAACGTACCTCTTTGGGGTATATTACAGGAGAGATTACAGAACTCCTCTACCATGTCATACCCAGAAGACAACAAATATATATTGGATCATCTTTGAGAGTACTGGCAACATTATGGAATGGAGATTAACTAGAAAAACACATTTAATAAATGCTAGAGGCTCTGTCTGGTTCAAGAGAACATCCTTTAAAAAATGAGGATGCATTATGGAAGCAAGATGCTCAAAAAAATCTCATTAGTTTTGAGCTCAATTGATCACCTGCTACACCAAACAGTAGATGACTGGAACTATGCCATGGACCACATCCTGGCCTCCTCAAAGCCTAAGGGAGTGTGCAATTCAAAAGCCCTTGTTTTCTTGTTCAGGCAGGGCTGTGCCAGGTCTGGAGACCAGCACCCTATGGCATTTCTGAGGCAGGGGCTGGTGGCCCTAGGCTGGGTTGTAATGAGGTCCTGGGCCATGGGCAAGGTATGGAGAGGCCCCAGCGGGGAGCGCAGGGGCTTAAGTGCCCTTGGGACTGTGACACATACTCAAAGTCTCTGCCTGTCCTGGTTTGAGTGAGAACAGAACTAGTTCTGTTCAGTGGTTTTACTTTTCAGCTCGGTTCTCCTAACAAACTGCACTGTCTGCAGTCAGCAGCCTGTTTTCCCAGGCAGTGTCTGCTGCAGGCAGGGATAACACCCCATGGGCAGAGTTACTGCCAAGGATTGCTGTGCAGACCAAGGCCACTGCTGGATCTTGTGTATCACATTGGGGGTACAGAAAGTAAAAGGCCACACCTGTGGTGAGAAGCAGACAGGACAGGTGACCCCAAACTGACCAACGAGGTATTCCATCCCATATACATCATATTGGGTATAAAGCTGAGGGATCCCAAAGGTCAAGCTCTCTTCTTCAATGGCCGGCTTCTGAGAACTCTGTCTATTCTGCCTTTGATCCTAAATCCAGTTCCAGAATCCAGCTCCTGAATCTGGTTCCTGTCTGCTGCTGAGTCCAGTCTGGGACTTGCCTGGTACCTGCTCCATAGCTTCAGTGGTGACGGTGATGTAATTGCCATCAGGGGAGTTGGGTTTGATACTGATTTTGTATATATTTGTATATAATCCATTTGATTATTTTTACTCTCATTAAAACTGTCCTAGTTTCCTTTTCTCATGGCTGAGTCTCCCTCCCTGTTTCCTTTCTCTTCCCCTTTGGGGAGGGAGGGGGGTTAACAGAGAGTGTCTGTTACATGTCTAGTGGGCTGCCCTGACCCTAAACATTGACACTGCCTGGCACCACAAGATTATAAAAATGGGATAAAATCCATGTCCTTCTGCCTTTACCATATAATAAGCACGCTCACCCTTACTTCCAGGACACAAAGAAGTACAGAGGGTTATGGAGGATTCTGCAGCAATGCTACCTGGATACCTCTATTTTCCTTCACTAGGTGATCCCTTTTAAGTTACTGCATTTCATTGATGCATCTGCACAGCTCTGTTCCTACCTAAATTTTCCATGTGTCCTGCTGTTTCCTTTCTTCCTTTCAGCTGGACTGTTTGATCCATTACTCTGACAGTTCAAACTAGAGGGTCCTTTGTAGCATCTGAGTTGAAAGCATGTCTGCTGACAGAAGAGTCTTTGCCAGGCTTTATTCTGTCCCTGTAAGTTGTTTCTTCGTTGTTTGTTTGGGTTTTTTTTTTACTTTGCTTGCAAGTCTATTTAAGAAGGATCTTTCATCTGTTGCTTCTCCAAAGCTGCATAATGTTACTAATCCTAACCCATTTCCTACCTGGAAAAACAAGACTTGAAAGCCACAAGTTGCTTCTGTGACCTTTGGGGGCAGACCAGAGAACCCAGGCAGATATGTCCTTTTGTTACAAGACAGTTTCTCAAGACATTGATGATGACTCTGGGAGAAGCCAAAACTTAGAAAAGAAAAGCATTAATATACAGCAGAGAAAGTCAGGGATTCATGATGTAATGAAATCAGTAATTTTTCTTGGTGACATTGCCCACATTTTGTGCAATGTGAAATATAATGATCTAGAAGAGACGATTTAAAAACAAAACAAAACAAAACAAAACTAATGGTCTACGGCATAAGAAAATAATTTTTACTTTAATTTTTTTAAAGAAATTCTTCACTCAAAAGCTCAAATGCTCATTAAAGCACTAAACTCCTGTTATATCCTTACCAAGTTTTAAACTAAACCAAGGTTTAAACTATACCAAGGTTTAAAGTAAACCTCTGATTACTTGAAGGATGGCATTCATTTTACTGGAAGCAGGGCTATGGAAGACATAAATATAGAGCCCACTGCCATGCCTGTTGTAGGGAATGAGACTGAATGGTGCAAACAGACACATACAGTATATATTTTCTTGTCTTTTCACCTCCTTCTACATGGATTCTGTCACCAGTGAATAATACTTACTAGTCTAGGTGAGCCCAGAGTACTTTTTGCATTATGCTTCATTCCATCTGCAATTTTGATTTGAGTTTTCAGTTTTGGTTGTTGGGTTTTTTGTTTTTGTTGTTGTTTTTTAATATGTTGATTGACTGAATACCATTTTGGCTTGTGGCTGTGAAAGCACAGGGGTGTTTTCCCTCCAAGGCAATCTCAGTGCTCACCCAACCAGCCAGATCATCTGTGGTGAATCAGTGCCATCACACCACAAGCATCTGCACAAATCACACCGTTCTCACCAGCAGTTAAAAAGAAAAACGGAAGGTGAAGTGTCATGTCACGGGCTGAGCAAATGGACAAAGTTTTTGCCAGTATTTCTTTTTCTCAGAAAATGATGATTGTTGAAAATTCAGACTTGTTTTTCATTAAATTGCAGAGAAGTTCCACATATTACAAGGTGTGATAGCTCCAGTAAAAGAGCCATATAATACTACTGTTAACATAAAATAATTTACATGGTGGTGTTATGAGATATAGGTGTGACTATGATCTAGTACTACTAAAGCTACTAATTGAAATCAGGTTTTAAAGGCAGCCAGACTAGAATGCCTTTGGACTAGATGATGCCATCTGAGTGCTAAGACACATCTACTTGGTCATCTGGTCACTACCTATTTTAAGGAAAGATTGCTTTCAGATTTTAGGTAGAGGAGAAGGAAATTAAAGGCAATAAAAGGAGAGGGGGAAAGGAGGTATAAGGAAAAGACTAACTATCAAAATGCTGTTTGGCAGTCCGTGCAGGTGTATCAACATGAGTCCAATTGTTCATCTTTCAGGTCGCTGGGTCAAATCAAATTAAATTATTCCACCTTGTTGCAGAACTAAATCCAGTGATAATTCTTGGACAGATCCCATAGACATTTAAAAAAAATTTGTTTTAAGACAAGGGTCTTCCTATAGTCTATGAAATCTTTGCATTCTGTACAAACATGCTTAAAGGAACTCTTTTCTTCTGCAGAAATACAATTGTAGTCTTAGGTGCCCACTGGCTTGTTCAAAAAGTACATGTAAAAACAAAACTCAGAAAATCTTGGAATTAGTTGAGCATAGGCTGTGAAAACTTTGGAAGCTAGCAGTTGCTCAGGTTGCCACTGAGAGCCCCAGGTGGCCCAAATACCTGTGAGAAAATTCATTGTAGGGACCAGAATGCAGTAATCAGGTACCCTCTTCTTCTCTTGTACACCCAGAGGCAGGCAAATATTTGTATGAAGATGCACCATGTGCAGCTATGCAGGGAGATGTACAAAATGTAGCATACTTCAGTTTTGAAAGTGTTAAGTGATCAGGGTGAATCATAGAATCACAGAATGTTAGGGGTTGGACGGGACCTCTGGAGATCATCTAGTCCAAAAATCAGCAGCTGCATGGGAAAGGGGAGGGAGGCAGCATCTTAGTGGGCTCTGCAAGATCTGCAATGACAGAATACTGGAGCCAGCTCAGAAACTGAATTTCAGAAGGATCTGGTAAGCCTGAGAGCTGTCAGTGACAAATGACATCATTTTAGTACAAAACACCCAGCTCTAAGTCACAAAGTCGAACACTAAGTGACTTACTTTAAAGCATTTGTAGTGGCTCTTAGGAGGACAAGCTGAGTGAGTAGGGAAGGAATATGAGGGAATGGAAGGAGCACAGGTTTGTGTCAAACACAAAGGCATAAGTAGTTTGTTACTCCGGTCTTGAGTGATTAAATCCATGTTAAAAATTGTGATGTGTAAACAGATGGCTCTACAATCCTGCTGCTGCTGCATACACATAAACAATACTAAATACCAACATCAGCAGGAATGGTTTTTTCCCTGTTCTTCCTAACAGATCTTCACTATAATAACAAATGGCCTGTTGGTGTATTCAGCCTTCTTTCCCCCATATTTCTTAGGAATCTGATGCCACCCTTCCATTGGTTTATGTTTTGCAAGATGACATGCAGCCCTTGACTCTAACCGGAGGAGACTCACTTCACTACAGATCAAAGAAAAGCTGGTTTCAAGAGTACTTATTTTAGATTTGTTACCACAAGCTCAACTCAAGTGAACCAAGAGCAAGAGGAGCGGAGTGGCTTTTAACTGGCCTTGCAGTAGGTATCTCATCCAGAGCAGTCAGATGAGTGTCAAAATCAAGCGACATGTACCACCATTAGAATGAAGGCAGCCAGACATTCATGGTGACCCAGACAGGTGGTCTGAGAAATAATGTATGTATATTTGAATACACTTTTGAACAAGGAACCAGTACTTGTGTGTGCCCCGGCGGGTGCCGCAGCTGGCTGAAGCTTGCAGGGCAGGCCCTGAGCCTCTACCAGTGTACAAGGTAAATTTAATCCCTCTAAGTGAGGGAGATTTAGTCCCTCTAGAGATTAAAATCCCTCTAAGGGAGGTTTAAGCGCAGTTTAACTGTAAGCAGAGTTCAGTTGGCGAGCAGCAAAACAGCCACGGCCTTCTGGCTGTTAGCGCGTCTGGGCTCGCGGGAGCTCCGCGCGGCGTCCACCCAGCGCAGAGCCGTGACCTCTGCACTCGCCAGAGTCGGTGTGGGGACACAGACAGACCTCCCACGGAAAAACACAGCCCTTCAAGTCACAGGCTGCAGGGAGGGCCAGAGCCTCTCACTGGCAGCAAGCGGCAGCCAAGAGAACTGCTGGGTTTGCTGTGACCGGGGAGCAGATCTGCTCGGCCCGGGGGATGAGCTACGTGAAGGAGTTGAAGGGCTGAGGAGCATTAGGGAGGTAGAGCAGGAGGTAGATTTGTGGAGCCAGGCTCTGCCCGCCTTGAAACGGGAATGGGAGCATGTGCTGATGAGCACCCAGGATCCCAGGGCCGCAGTGTCCTGCCCCTGTCAGGCCACAGAGAGGAGCCCAAGTGACGAGAAATCGGAGGCTGGTACATGGCAGGGGCAGCTGGTGAAATCCCCACTTGCCCAGCTCGCCCTCCAGGCACCTCTACGAAACAGCTATGAGGCCCTGGGAGGGGAAGAGCAGACAAATGAGGATGGGGACAATGGGGAAG
>JANHGN010022650.1:24269-40843 GCA_024605025.1 Megaceryle maxima | reverse complement strand
AAGAACAGAAAACGAAGTCAAAATGTTGACATTTTGAAGTCTTACCAGTTTACACTGACTCCAGTTCTCAATCTTCCCTGAGCCTTTCCAGTTTGGATGGAGAAGCAACAGCACAGCTTTAACTAAGTTATGTACCAGGGCCGGTGGTTCTACACAGCTCCTTATTTCAGCAAAGCTCTCAGCATCAAGTTTCTGGACACACTCGCGCAGGTCCTGCAGCATGAACCGGTGGAACAGAATCCCTGCGTGCCTCAAATTTGCCACGTGTTCTGCCTCTGGAATCAAAAGCAAACCTTTCAAGAAGCTGCTCAGAAGCTTCTGCTATTCAAGAAACATTACTGACTGAAAGGCTCTGCCCTCTTAATGATTAACTCTTTGTCTCTTTGATTGACTTGTATACAGCCCAAGTATCCTATGAAACTTTAAATGAATGGGTATGTGCTTGAGAAGGAGACAAAACTTGCCTCAGGGGCAAGCAGAGGTCCTGAGACCAGTGAAGGGTTCAGGCATGCAGAAAATTCTATAACTGTGACATTCAAATTTTGATCTTAGTTGGGGCAGTTCAGAGGACATGGTAGATCTCTGAAGACAACAAAGCACCTTGCTTCACAGTGGGACTTGGGCACAAAATACCCTGTGAACCAAAGTAAAAATCTAAACATGCTGTTTAACTGTACTCTGCTAAGCACTTAGACTTGATCAAGAGTGGTTTACATTTACCACAGGTTTGTATCTGTCATTCCATACTGGTAGGAATGGTACATTAGATATGTTTTTACCAAGATTCCTAATTTCACCTCTAAAAAAAACCCTATCTTGGCTCTGTATGCACAGTACCCAGTACATAGGTTGGTTCTGTCTCCTCTAAAGACATCTTCAGTATCTCAGAGCAGGCAGCTTGGGCCATCTTCAGCATTTTCTGCAGGTCTTTGTGTTCATGAAGTGGTAATTTCTGGTGGTGTCTGGTGTTGATATCAAATATGCCAAGAGCTTGTCCTGATAGGTCACGGAGAGGTACTGCAATGTGGTATTCTCCATAGACAGAAGTGAGTATCACCTCTGAACTGTCTGTGCACTTAAAAAGGTAATCTCTGAAATGAGAGTAAAGAAAGGAAAACGTACTAGACTTTACCATTCCAATTCCTTTTGGTAATTATTTAGCTTATTTTAGTAAGATGCCCTTCATCCTTTGTTGTTAAAACAAAGGTATAACATTACTAAATCATTGCTTGTTTCCTTGAACTGAAATATGCACAGCTTTAAGTATCATTCAGGCCATATACAAAAGGGAGAAAATAGCATTGTGGAACACAATATTTCTTAGCCAAGGCAATGGCTCAAAATCATAAGATTTTAACAAACCTTACTTTAAAAACAGTTTGCTGTTTATAACTGTGTTGACATTCATTCTATAGAGTTTCATAAAAAGTAAAAACATCTGCTGGAACAGCAAATGGCTGTTCAACCAGTGCTGACAACAGGGATGATATGCTTAAAAGACAGGTCAGTGAGGATCTTGGCAGTGGAAGGAAACAGTTGAAGGAAATGAGACTAATATGGCCAGGAAGAGAGACAGATTATTCTAAAGAGCAAACTGGTTCAGTGTAGGCTCTAATCCTGCAAACTTTTCACAGCAGATGCTGAGCTTGCTTAGCAGCTCAGCTGGTAGGCATTAAGTTGGAAGTTAAGTTTTTGCAGGCCTAAGCTCAAAGAGAAAATATTCTTCAGCCCTTCATAATTCAGCATCGCATGTGTACGCACAAGAAGCCTCAATAGTGAGAGAGCTGCAGCCAGACACTCCTGCAGGGCTGCATTACCACGGGCTTTATGATGCTTGCTGCAGGCTGCAGCCCAGGACCAGAGGTAACTAGTTCAATTGCAGGTGCTGGAGCCTACCTTAAGAGGTTTTCTTTTCTGAGGAGAACAGGAGAGCTATGAATTTCTTTTTGTCCTGTATTATCTGTAGTAATCATCTTGCGCAGAGCGTAGTTCCATGTCTGTCAGAGAGAAAAGGGAGGTTTAACTGCATCCAAGAAAGGAACAGCCATTTGGAAGCTCAGAGAGGGGAGCAATTGTTTATTCCTTGAAGGAAACTCCTATGTACATTCAAGTGCAATGGGATGGTTTAAAGACATCTCCCAACAATGCTTGGTTTTATTCCCAGAGCGTATTCCTCAAGCTGCATGAAGAATGCACCCTGGACCTCCCTCAGCCAGACAATTTAATCCACCCCTGGGCTCTACACTAAGGAACACCCACAGGCCAAGCAGAGGTTTTCCTTCTTTTTCCCAGTCCTCTTTCTCATGCCATGTTTGTGTCAGTTTGTGTCAGTGTGCCTTGACACGTGAAAAGCACAGAGGGGAGCAAATGACCTGGCTATCAGGCAGCTAACAAGGGAACAGTGCGGAGCCTGGAATGACAACAGAAAGCTGCCAACATAAACCATTCTTATCAGAGGAAGCAGCTGAATTATGGCTACAGCAGATGTCATACAGACTTTGTGATGACACTGGATCAGTCCTAAATATTGCATACACTTTTCATCTTCTTAACTCCCTTGTACATGAAGTGACAAGCTTCCCAGGGCCTGAGTGCCTGCTGAACAACTGGAACGTGACCTGCAGGAGTGGGGCTGCATTGCAAGCTGGCTAATTGGGAAGCAGCCACTTCCTCAGTTTTATTTACATCTTGGCTGCTGACATTAGCTCAGAATGAAAAGCTGATATGTTAGCTAGGATACATTAGCTTTTTTCCTATTAAATACCATAATTTTGACATGCACAGGATCTCTCCGGAAGAGTGTTTCCCTTTGTACAGGTCCCAGACAGCAAAGCTTTATCAGGACTTGCAGTGTCAGCTAACCAATGGAGAGATGGAGGGAGGGATGGATGCATGGATGGATGGATGGATGGATGGGTGTGGGGTTTTGCTCTATTGGTTGCTATGCAGCTGTGAGCATTGAATTAGGAGAATATTCCTTTCTCCCAGGAAGAAGGAGCTATACTCAGTGCTCTTGAATTTTTTTACATGGGAGGATGAAAATAATGAAGAGTGACCTCCTTTACAGAGTGAAACTTCCCTCTCTGCCTTTGTAGCAGTTTTTTTTTGCACAGGCAGGTACAAGAATCTCAGGCAGGCTTCAGTTTTTATGATAAAACCACTGGGAAATCACAGGCAGCTAGAAATGGCGTGTCCTCACTAAAGCAGCCTTTCAGCCCCCGACTGTTATAGGCCTTTAATCTGCCTACCTTGTCTTTGCCAAGCTCCACCATGTACACAGTAGCAGTGTGGATGCTGGGTGCCCTGGGATACAACCAGTCCAGAGCAGTAACAGTCAGCTGTAGAAGATTTTCCAGTGTGCAGATATGGTGGTAGGCTTTGCTGAATGCATGAGAAACTCCCTGTGAAAGTAGAAGCCTTAAAATGAGCCAGATGGTTCTATATGATTTGGGAGAAAAAAGCTGGTGGAATGTTCATGCAGTAAAATGAAGCATAAATGGTTGTAACAAGTTACTTAAGTCAGAACTTGCAAAGTTGAAAAGTGACTGTGAAATATCCCTTATCAAATAATGCTCCAAAGCTCTAGAGAAGCCGGGTCACAGCCAAGTCCTAAGCTAGACAAGGCTGGTTTTTAGTGGCAACAGCCAAACTGGCTGGTAATGTTGGCTTGCTGCGCTCCCTGCTGCCCGGACCTCGCATCCACAAGGAGGCTGATTCTAAAGAGCATCCTGGAGAAATCCGGACTGCTGTGGCTTAGAATTAGCCCACCACGTAACAAGTGAGATTTCATGGCATTTGATGGAAACAAACACAAATATGAGGTTCAGATCTTCAGGAAATAGAAGTTACTATCTTTGGGCTTTGCACAAAAGTGCAATTAATTTACTAGTCAGGAGAAGCTTAAATAAATTGATACCTGCTGATCAGTTACAGATAAGATACTAATCAGTGAGATATTGCTAAGGTGTTCTGCTCACACTGCTTTCACCATATACAGTAAAAACGGGCTCACACTTCTTTTCTTAGTTGTACATCTCATGTTTACTTAGAACAAATGTAAAATTCACATGGTCCCTACACAGCTCTTTGAAGAGTGGCCTCACAAACTGCTTTCTGGTGGTGCCCACCTGATAGAAACTGATCTCATGGGGCAGAAAGACAGCTTTCTCACACTGGTCCTGAAGAGTGTCAAGTCCTAGAATGCCAAAGACTCTCCAGTGAGCATCATGCAACGGCAGTACCAGGAATGAACCTTTTCTCTCCTCCTCTGGGCGGTCATAGTTCCAGAAGTGGGTATTTCCATGGAGCTGAACTCTTGGAACATGGATTGGCTTTCCCTCTTCAAGAGCTGCAAAGCTGAAAAATAAAGTTATGAGGAGGTTTGTTAAGAATAGCAGAAAACCTTTAGCAAAGCAGTAACTACTGCAGCTTTGATCTCTCCCTGCTTTTGGCATCAGAGAAGGAAGGTGTTAGCAACTTGCTCTGACCACACCCAGAAATACCACATTTACCACTTGCATCCCAAAGACAGTGGTAATAAATAAGGCACTTTTCATCCTTAGGATCTTTTAAAAAGATAATGAATGCAATGAAAAGGAATACAGATGGAAGCAGCAGTTACATTTAGTAAGTTAGAAGAAACAATATTAAAAGAAAGAGACAAAGATGTCTAGCTTTTGGAAAGGAGAAGAGGAATGAAAAGCTGTTTATAGTGTAAGCACTAGGGAAAGAAACACATTGTTCACCAAAAATATCCCGTGGATGTAAACTGGTGTAAGGGAATTAATTTTTTTAAGAAGAAAATGTAGGCGCATTATAACAGACATTTGCTAAAGGATGACATTTATTAGACTGTGAACTAATCTCCCCAAGGAAAGGAGTGAAATCCCAACCAGGGCAGTTCTAAGTAGACTGTGCAGACTGTAAGGGCATGTATGTGATAATGAATCATTCCTCAATGGTCCCTGAGCAGCTTTCCTCTCTGAAGTACTCTATCAACCTCTGTTTACAGTGCACCCCAAACACTGCCTGCTACCCCTACATTCCAAGTATTTTTGACAAAAAGGCACAGTTATTTGCAGCTTTTCTTACCTTACACCTTTCATGTCTTTGTACAGTATCTGATTTAGAACATACGGAGCATCATCTGTGGTACATGCCACATAGTGTAGGAGAATCTGTCCCCGCTCTGGTGCGAGATGGTTTTCTTCCAAAAGGGCAATGTATGCACTGATCTTCTTGTTATCCCCATGGGCTTCTGCATCCTAGCAACCAAATGTTTCCCATTACATTATGTACATTAGCCCTTGGCCATTACATTTATTTCATGTACTTAGCACTTGTCTCATTTTTTGCTGCGATGCTATTCTGGGTCACTGGTTTTGTATGTCATGCACCAACTGCGTGACACGTATGTGCCGGTGCTGTGATCATGTTACAAGCAAAACCACTTTGCATTTTGATTGGCAAGGAAAATGGATTTCTGTTTTCTTCTGCTAAGGGAAAGCATAAAAATAAAAAATATATTCAAATGATCCATAATCCAAATAAACCTATGCCTAAGCAAAACTCCTATGGATTTCTTCTCCAATAGAAGATTCCTTTGGAAAAATCAGACAAACAAGTGACAGAGTCGCTACATTTGCAAACCTAAATATTCAGCCACTACAAGAGAAGTTTTACTCTGAGGAGAGCTTTAGCGATGAGGACAAACATCTAAAGTTGCAGCTTCATGTTAAAAATTAAACTATATCTCCACTAGAAAATAACCGTCTTTGTCCCAAACTAAGTCTGGTGTGTTTCATTTCAAAACACTCTTTGAAAAGTGCGTTGTAAGTATCCCTCTGAGGCATTCCGTATCAGCAGAGCATGAACGAGAATTCTGCTGTTGCAGATCTGTGACTCTTTCCTGGGTATAACCCCAGGCTCTCCTGAACATCAGCTAAGCACAGAAAAGCACAAGGAAACCAGCCTCAGCCCAGCTTCCCATGCTACCTGTGAGTTCTGCTCAAGCGCACCAGGGGTTGGTATCAGTGTCACAATCCCAACACAAAAGACTCTTGTGCTCCCTGGGTATGTACCTGGGAAAGAGCTTTAAACACAGCTTTGTAAACTGGTTCCATGTTTGCCCCGCTGCTCTCAGCTGCTTGCTGGATACTGTGCAGCCATTCCCTCCTGGTTAAGCTTTGCAGGTGCTCCATGTGACTTCGTTCCAGCCTTGTGGTCAGAAACTCCACCAGGTTATCAATAGCTTCATCCTCTTCACCAGTGAATTCAGAAGCAAATAACTCAAGGAAAGTCTGGAATGCCTTTGGGGATAGCTTCCCCACTCTGCTGAGCTGTGGGGAATGGGAGCAAAGGTGTTCCTTTGCTGGTAGAAGAAACAGAAAATAAGACAGAGGCAGCCTATTTCAATAAAATGTTCTGCTTTTCTTCTGCAAAATATGAATCAAGCCCTAAATTGGCTTTGAGTGGAGTGCTCCAGTCCATCATTCTACATTTCTTTGATCTATCTCCTAAATGTAAGTTGTCAACATACCTAAACAATAAACATCAATGGAAAATAAGAAAGCTGCTCAGAGTTACCAAAAATCAGAGGTGTCTGCATATCAGAACCAATTTTTATGGACACTAGGGCTGGTGGGCCTGGGCTGCAGGTAGATGTTCTGCCTACAGTAATAGTCAGTGAGACCTTTGAATCAATCCCATCTAAAATGTGAAGGCCTGAGTCTACAAATGATTTCACAGAAAACCCATATTCCTGTATTTTTCATTATATACCATACTTGCAGACAATGTATTTTTCTTTTGAGGCCTTCTGAAGTAACTATCATTCTTAATAACCCTTCTTTAGGTCCCTTTGATGAATTATTGAAATAACATTTGTATTGTGCTAAATCTTATCAACTAGAGGCAAAGAAAATGAAAGCTCTGTTGAAGTTGTACAGAGGTTGGGACAACAGTGCTCTGGAATGACCTGTACTGCACCAAGGGATGTAGATGGGGAGCAAAAGGAGCAAGAGAGGTTTGATACAAAATACAGGGTTTAGAAGAATAAATTAGTATGAAAAACATCTAAAGCAGTGGACTGCTTCCTGTTAGCTTCCCAGGAGAGTGAAGATTGACGATGACTGCACGATGGCTGCTCTCCTGTCTTGCACAAGGCCAAGGAGTGGAGCTGTGCCCTAATCCCCTTTTTCATGTCCCAGGGATGGCAGCCAAGCTGGCCCAAGCATGGACAAATAAGCTGCAGTAGAAAGGTCTGGCTGTTTCCTTTTGCTTGGAAGAAGGTGGAATGAGGAATGCCACAAGGATCAAATTATGATTCTCAAGAGTCACTTTCCTGTATCCAGTATTCTCTATTTAGCAAATTCCAATTTGCTCAGTGGTCCTGAAGACAAACGGGACTCATCTCAGGCTTGTAATCCTAACAAACCGAGCCTGAAAATTGACATTTACCCCATCGGTTTCTATCCGGGTGTTACTGAAATCAGCAGCCTGTTCAACCTTTGTGCCAGCTCTCCCAAGCCCGCTGCTGCCGCTCCCCGCCCCAGCCAGCTCTGGGCTCACGGGGGTGCTCTTGCACAGCCTTTGGAAGCCTCGGGAGAGCCGGGATGCACCGGGGGCTCTGCCCAGGCTGGGCTCGTCTGATCGTGCTGCCGGCGGTGCCTCCCCCCGGCACGGCCATGACTAACGCTTTCATCATTTTTTTTTGCATCTCCATTTCAAAGCCTGTTGGACCCGAAGAAGTAAAGAAAAGAGAGTGATTTGTCGAGCTGCTTCTGACTAGCGAACAAAGCAAGCAAAGCTATATAGGTAGAAGTGTGACTTTGTGGTTAGGCAGGGAGTGTTTTGTGATCAGTACACACATGGGGCTGTAAGAAACAGTGTAATAGAAAATGCTTTGATTTAATGGTGCACAGCAACAGGCAGGGAGCTGTCCTGATTGCCTCCCAGTGCACCAAGACACGGGTGCTTATAGGAGCCAAGAGCCTCCTCCCTCCTCCCCTGAAGTCAGGGGACGTTTTATCACCGATTTTAGCTGAAGTAGCAAGTACTAACTGGCCCCAGTCGTGGTGGAGCTGACTGATGATGCTGCCTTATCCCGCGCATCATCTAAAGAACATTCAGTATCTTATAATTTCTGATTTTCTGACAGAAGTAGGATTGTGAATTTTTTGGTGGTGTAAAAATGTTTGGATTTTCACCTCCACTTTCTCCTCTCTTTGAAGAGATGAAGAAAGAAATACACATGGAGTTGTACATGGCAGGATGAGTGCCTTCATTACTGAGCCACAGCATAGCGAATTCTTTTCCCCATTATATCTGTAATGTTACACTTTTCACTTACAATGAAAACCAAATAATTCTACCCAGAATTAGGGTTTTTTTTCCTAGGTTTTTTCCTACCTACTCATCTAGGAGTGCAATGTCTGTGGATCCTTCCCCCAAACCTTCTTGTTCCATGATGTCTGTGAGATACTAGGTTGAAAGTGCTAGAAATGGGTTTATGTTGGTTGTAGGTGGTATTGATTTTGCTATGCTATCTTTCTATTTATTTGTCCTTTAGTTTATGAGCCCTTCGTGGAAGGGACTATGTCCTTCCATATTTCCATAGTATGTTCTGGCATGCTTTGAATGAAAGAGAGCTGTAAACTGCCAGGTTCTTCTGTGGCTGTGCAGCCTGGATGCCATTAACTGTAGCCTGCTGGTGCGCTCCCCACCCCACCGCCAGCTGCCTAAGTGAGCTAAAGAATAAAGAGATTTTGGTTGTTGCCAGAATGAGCCATTTTCAATAAAGTGTGGCAGAACAAGCAACATGAAGATACATGTGGAGATTAATAAACCCATCCTCTCCACCCCAGCACACATGCAGAGATGTTCTTAATTGCTAATACAATATTTCAGAGCACCTAATGCCCACATGCTAATACGTGTGAGGCTGGGAGACAGGTCCAGGGCAGCACTTTGGTCTGACCCAAGGCTACTCTGTCAAGGACCAAATTTGCCAAGTTTTTTCAGAGAAATGAAGCAACAAAGCAGTGAGACTTGAAGTTGCTACCTAATGGATGAGAGCTGTGAAACAGTGTGGATTATTAAAGGCTCCATAAGGAAAGCTGGTGTTCTCTCCTGTGAGATGCATTCCTGCAGAGAGCACCGTAAAATGTATCTATGGATATGTATCCTGGATAACAGGGACAGGCAAGACTAAAAGTGCAAAACATGTCCTCAGGCTTTACGTGTGTTTCTCACTGTCACATCACAAGTACACACTGCATGCTACAGCTGAAATCAATTTCCTACACATTAGAAAGTGGTGGAAGCATTGGGCTACCCCTCTGGCCGGGGATCTGTCGCAGAGGAGTCTCACACAAGAGGAGGAGGTGGAGCTATGCATTAACAAGTAGGTCTGCATAACTGAACCTTTCCATTTTATACACTGTACCGTGTATGCTTGTGCCTGCTTGCAAAACCAAGTAACGACCGGTGCTTGCCAACAGCTTCATTAATACTGTCGTTGAATGGCTCAAGGCCTACTGTGCTGACATTGTTCTCTCAGAGAAGAGCTGTTTCCTTACCCTTCCTCAAAGCCTCTTTTTCCATCCCTTCCTTGAATGTGTTTAGAACAGCATCCACCTCTTCCAGGTCCAGAAATCCAGATGCATTGTTGTCCCACTTTTCAAAAAGTGCTTCCAGAAGCAGTTTCCGTTGGGCCACATGAAAGATGCGGTGAACCTACAGCAGGGGAACAACTGCTCTGTGACAACTGCTGGACACTGAAATACATATGGAAATATGGAAATACATTATGGAAACAAATATGGACAATACAGAATTTCCTATGGGTCAGGCCAAAACTTTACATACACAGCTCAGACTTAGACATAAATCATTAAACCTGGGAGATATTTGGTAACACTAAGTACAACTGACAGTTCAGTTTTACCAGGCAGAATCAGCAGAGGGTTATCCAGTGAACAAACAAATCCCATGCTGGATCTAAGGTGAGATCAACTCGGGCAAGGGAAAGTTTCCCAGAATGCAAATGTCTTCCCAGCAAGAACTAACCACAGCCTTGTTAGTAACACCCAAAGATGTGACAGTTTGTACTTCCATACATTGTTATTTCGCTGGTGCTGCCCTGAAATGTGTGAGCATCAAGCAAATGCATGTACATTTTGTCCTTTAAACCCAGTCTCTGCACAGCACACAGTGATAAATGGCTGGAGTGGAATTCTCTCAAAGGGCAAAATACTGGCAGCATGTGCTGTGTTCAGCATGAGGACAGCAGAGCCGTCAGATCCAATATCTCATCCAAATTAGGTCAGCAGCACGGAGGGAAACTAGAAAGAAGTCTAAGGAAAATGCAGCTATAGAGGCTGCTATGGACAGACCCACCACAAAATCTATCTGTTCTCTGAAGTGATAGGAGGCACCCTGATGCTGCACGTGAGGATGTTGCTGAAGGGGGACGCATTTTTTCAACAGATGGAAAGAGCACCATGTAGCTTAAACACAAAGAAGCATGTGCACATTCACCTACAGCCATGCACATAGTGAAACCAAACACACTTGTTCTAAAATCCTCCCCCAAACATCCACAACCTCTTATGTACATACCAGTGCAGTAGGTCAGAGATCAGGTTCTTGACTATTATAAAGGTGAATAAGAGGAATGGAATGTTTTGAGCTCTTTCACAATTAACTGTCAACCTGCTGTCTGAGTGAGTCCGGCTCTGGAACAGACAACCTCTTACAGGGTGAGTCTGTCATCACTTCTGGAGCTAAGGGCTAGGGAGGGAGGATCCATATGAAAACAATGGGGTAAAAGGTCTCTTGATGAAATAGAGAATGCAAGGCTGCAAGTGAATAGCTCTGCCAGCATGAGATTAAGAGTTGACTTTGTCAGTGTTTGTAGGCATTAGCTTGTTTTTTGTTTGGACACAGGATCAGCAAAACTTATCAATATTTACTTTTTCTAGTTGCTCCTTTTTTTCCTCCTCTGTCTGTTTGTATTTTTCTTTGATAAATGCAATAAGCCTCTTCACCATAAGCAGAGAAATGTTTTCACCAACAAATGTCTCCATAAGCTGTACAAACTGTGGCAGGTTGAGGCAGCTTTCATCAAAGGCACTCCTAGTACAAGAAGCCCAACGATTCTGAATCTCTGCCATGATGGGATGTAAGTCTGAAAGGCAGAAAGCACAGTGTCACAGGAAGCCAAATGCTTCCCTAAAGCTGGTGACGTGGCAGATACCAACACAGTCCTGAATCCTGCACTTCCTATCTAGTGCAAGTATGGCTGAATATGGGCTGACTCCATGCTAAGGGCTGTAATCTGCTTATTCTTTCATAAGAGTATGTCTTCAGATTTATGCTCCAATCTAGCATGGACACTATCATACAACCAGGTCAAATCACTGAATACAGTGAGCTGAAATTACTCTTATACAGCAAAGACAACACTGCTCTTGTCTTGAAGTCAGCTTCAGGAATTAGTGTTTGTATTCTTGCCCAAACTTTCAGCTCACAGCAGTACAGGCATGTCTGCAGGCACTCCCAGACACTATGTGCCCAAGTGAACACACAACTTTATGACCAAATACCTGAAAATCTAGTGTCCTCACACTTCCAGTCCTCTGGAATTCTCACTCCATAGCTGCTATATTTACAACTTAGGTCACGAGTCAGAAGCTCACCTGATGAAAGATAAAATATACCTTGTAATCATACAAGCTTTTAAAAAAAGACACAAGATGCAGCTTTTCTAAAAGCCTTTAAATACATGTATCCACGCTATAGTTTCTAAAGCAGATGAAAAGAGCTGACATGAGCAGTCACCTGACCATGGCACTTCGAAGTCCTGGCCAGTTCCAGGTGGAGAATCCTGTCTGTCTGAGTGTGCTGGACCTGCAATTTTAAAAAGAAATCTTCCATGAACCAGAAAGTACTATCCTGAGCACCCTGCTGATTAATATGTAAAATCTACCCCTGTGTCTCTGGAGTTACCCTCGTTATGAGTAATTATTTTTACCATCTGGAAATAAACTGAAAAAATGGTGAGGCACTGGAACAGACTGCCCAGGGGGGTGGTGGAGTCACCATCCCTGGAGGTGTTAAAAAAACATGTAGATGTGGCACTTCAGGACATGGTTTAGTGGTCACGATAATGTTAGGTTGACAACTGGACTTGATGATCTTGGAGGTCTTTTCCAGCCTTAAGGATTCTGTGATTCTGTGAAATACTGCTTCCTTAAACTCATCTGGTGAATGTCACATTTCTTAAGCCCAACCACAAATACCCATTTTAGCAAGAGTAATAAGTTTTTTTTTCCAAGATAGATTTAAATTTACGTTCAGACTTCTTGTTTCAATCCACCTTCCTCTCAAAGAACATCATACCACCACACCAACATTTCTGCGAGAACAGGGTGGGAATCTGCTCTGAAGATTAAAGTACTGAATGCCCCAAACAATGCAGGATGTGCATCCAGGGACTGGCTGAATGACAGGCAAGTGCTGTGTATTGGAAGTTAACCACAGAAGGCTGTAGATACTGATGGGCTGTACCATCAGCTTTACAGCCCTTGATGTAGTAAGTCTGTCACTAGACTGCTCTGGCAATGTAGACCAAGTTTTTGAAGTGTTTTAAACTGTGAGACACGAGTGTAGTCACAGAGGGTGAGCAAGGAGGTTGGTCCTTAAATACCTCTTAGGAAACACACAGTTGCCCAACCGGAGCCTTCATAGAGCAACGTCCTTTGTACACAATTAAGACATATGATAGTCCTTTGGAAACACAGTGAGAGATTAAAAGAAAAGCTTCCTGCTATATGATCTCATAATATATCTCCCTATGAGCAATTACAGTCTAAAAGTTACTAAAAGTAATTTCTATATTTAATGTGCTCAGGCTCCTGTCTTGTTATACTAATATTACAGAGTGAAACAGAACATAAAGTTTCTCCTTATTATAAAAATGATGTTGCTTCAGAAAGTCCTTACTTGAATTAAAGAGTCTGCTCAGTGTCTTGAATACAGATCACCAGCAAAGTGACTCACCTGCCATTCTGTGAGAGGAACACACTCTGAAACCTTGGCAGAAAACAACATGCCAAAAAGATACCAAAGCTTGTGGTATTGTGTATTCAGAAATCACTCACATCCTTTCAATAGTTTTGAAATAGGTTAAAAATACACTTATAGTTAAACCAGTCCACATGTATACATTGAAAAAGATCAAGGTCTGCAAGAATAAAGGAGAATGTTTTACCTTTACCCTGCTCTTGCAGAAGGTCCTCATTCTGCAGTCTTGTCTCTGAGCTTGTCTGTTGTCCAGACTGGCTGCCATGCTGCCTTGAAGAACTTTGTTTTCTTGCAGAAGTTTCTTTCACAACCTCTGCAATTGGAGGATCCTGTTTTGAATCAATGACATCCATGTCTGCCACAGCTCTGTCTTCTGAGGTCATGGCTGTAGCTTCAGGTGTTGGTCCTGAAATTGCATTGGTTGTCTCTGTAATCCAGTTGTCCTCCGCCTGAGTAACTTGCCCTTCTGAGCCAGGTTCTCTGTCCAAGATACAATAATCTTCTTCCCTGTTTGTTTCTGTATCAGGCTCTCTACCCTGGCTAAATTCCTCTTCCTCCACCTGTTTTTCTGATTTAGGTTCTTCATCTCTACCGAGACTGTACCCAGGAGAGGCTGATCCTGGGAAAGCTTCCTCATGTCTGCCTGCACCTGCAGACTCAGGTTGCCTCTCAGTTTTGATGTCTTCATGAAAACTAGATTTCCCACTATATATGGTATCTCCATCCAAATCACTGGCTTCCAAAACAGTGCTTTTCATTGCTGATGTGGCTTTCTCACCTTCTTTTCTCAACTCATCACTTGATTCTGCTGCTTGCTTTTCTTCCTTAGAAATTCCTCCAGTCTCAGTGTCATTCATGCCCATTTCTTCCAAAAGACCTTCTTTGACATCAGATCTCGTTCTATATGTGCTTTTTATATTATCATCTGCAGATTCATGTGCTAAAATCTCTCCCTCAAAAATTCCTGTTTGTGACAAGGCTAACTTTTCGTTGAATTCCTCACAAACTTCCTGGTCAAGACCTCCCCATAAATCCACAAGCTTAATCTCTTGCAACTCAATTATTGGCCCTAAAATAGAAAAAATACTGATAAGTTGATAATTTGCATTGGTTTTATGTATTCTAGCATTGCATATGAAAATTTAAAGTAAAAGAAAAAAGGTATTCCCAAGAAAACACAAACTATCAGAAAGTACCTTCTGCAAACATGCGTCTCAGAAACACAGAACTGCAGAATAAGGTCTTTTCCTGCAGAGACCTTCACTTTTTATTATGGATTACATCATATTTCTTTGGAAATAAATATCACATTTCATAATTCTCCATACTAAGAAGAAAAGCTCTAATCTGCCTTGTGTTTGATCATAGTAATTAATGTCCAATATCTTAAAAATATTTTACTTCCATGTAGATGAGTCTCTGTGTTTTCCCGTTATCTTTCCATGTTCCTGGAGAAATTTTAGTGTAAACACAAAATTGACTTCTAATATTGCCCATTAAGAACGAACCACTGTTGCAGGATAATTGTTCTTTAATCCTACTTCCAGAAAGGACTTCAGAATTTTGTAGGAAGTAAAAGTTTTGGATGCTGAATTGTTTCTGAACATGGCATCACGGTTTGCAGAACACGTTTGCAGATTACGGTGTAGAGGTCACAGCATTCATTTGGGTCCTTTTTTAGGCTCTATTAATTTCTGGTAACACTTATAAAATATATATTAACTGTATGACCTCATATGACCTCCTGATGTTTTAACCACATTTGAAGCACCCCATAATACTTACACTGTCTTGGGTTACAGAATCCCCTCCTGGTAGTCACGGGGCTTCTGTCATAGAAGTCTATCAGCAGGGAAAGTATTTTTTGTCTGTCTAAGAGACCAACCTAGACAAAAAGATTACAATTACTGGGGTTTTTTTCTCTGGTTCTTGGAACTTACATCAACATTTGCAGTGCTACAAAGGCACGATTAACTAAGAATTACCCGTGACTGAAAATTACCCACTACCAGAACATCAGTATAAATTTCAAAGAATTTATTTCATAGAGGCAATTTTTTTTTTCTCTGGGCTTAGCTGGAACTCCTCATACACAGCACTTTGCAGGCACATCCTCTTGCATATTCTTGACAAATTACAGTTGGATGATTGTAACCACTTCTGCCAGAGGAGTTCTTCATGTAAAGATCAAAGCTTCAACATTTCACACTTTCTGGAGAGATATTGATTGCTTGACAGTACTATGGAAGCATTTTCACATATATGATGAGCTCTGCTGCATTATGTTAGTGTCTGCACATCGTAGTTTGGTTTAGTGCCCCATCATTTCCTTTGAAGCATTATGTATTGGCGACTGCCTGAGAAAATCACTAGTCAAAAAATCTGAGCTATTATGATGACCTCCCTGATTTTCTTTAAAAATGGATACACATTTGACCACAGAGGTGAGAGAGGTATCTGTAGTTCCAGTGCAGAGGAACATGCAGAGTTTATTACGTCCGTTGCTCAGGGTGAGTGTGTATGTAGACAATAAAACCAGGAAAGACAATGAAATGGATCATTTCCAATCAGGAAATTGTGAGTTTAAAAAGTAAAGCAAATCTAAACAATTGCAAGTTTTCCATTTTATGATGAATCACTGCTGTCATTATTTAAGTCTCTCCACCTTTGTAATCTCCATCCCATCAGTGAAATACAGTAGTTAATTACAGATTTACTTAAGTCTGTTATTTGTAGCAAGTAGCTTTCCAACTGAATTCCAAATCAATTTCCAGCTGATTTTCTTTTCACATTTTGCTCCTAAGGACTGAAAAATGTAAAATTCACCAAGCTTTTAATTATTTGTGAACTTTTTCTGCCCTTAGGCTGAAAAAATAAAGGAAGAAGTTTGTTGCTCTTTTCTGGAAATGAGCTCAAGATGACCACGTTTATAATCAAAAACCTTAATTAATGGCATCAGTGTTTTGAAGACTACAGAGAGATACCCATCACTCAGTGCAGAAGTGCCTCCCAAGGAAGCTAATACTGGAAACTGGATAAATCACATTTTCTGTTACTGCAACACCTTTCCTCTAAAGGGAATTTAAAGCTTTTTGCAAATTCTGAGAAAAGGATCAGAACTGAAATGTAGCCTGTCCAGTTCAGTTTTAGTCTTTCAGAATCCTGTAACTTAATTCCTAATAGTGAAAAAATGCTGGAAATTACAGTTCAATTTCAGCCATGTGTGGGTTTGGAACAACAAATGTCATCACATAATTATGTCCTTAAACTTACAACATGTAGAACTTGATTCCCAGTGTCTTCATCTACCTGACATTAATATACAAATATCTTGCATGCTCCCATGCAAACATTTCTTATAGAATCATAGAATTGTCAGGGTTGGAAGGAACCTTAAAGATCATGTATTTGCAACCTCCCTGCCAATGGCAGGGACACCTCCCACTAGAGCAGGTTGCTCAGAGCCCCATCCAGCCTGGTCTTAAAAA
>JANHGN010022650.1:0-24169 GCA_024605025.1 Megaceryle maxima | reverse complement strand
CTGCCTGACAGTCCAAAAAGTCCCTCCCCAGCTTTCTTGTAGGCCCCCTTAAGATACTGGAAGGCCATAATAAGGTTTTCCCAGTTTAATAGATCAGATTCTGTCTCCATGTAGTAGACATACAAACACAGAAGATATTTTTGAAATTGTTACCAGATCATTCTGTAATATTGGGACTCTCCATTCAGTATTTCCACTACACACAATTTTCCCTTTACATTTCCTCAGCTGTTACTTGTCACAATCCTCTGCTGGTTGCCTTGAAGCTGGCAGCACTAATGCAGAGCTTTGTTTTATTCAAAAGGTAAATTAACTAATTAAGTATTATTAAAAAGAAAATAAAGATGTTATTTTGGGATTCAGATGTGGTTTTGTCACATTAAAGTAATGTACTTGGATGCTTTAGATAACTCAGATTGTAGAGGAGTTTTTTTGTGATTTAGATTGAAGAATTTTATTTTTACGTATTGTTAAAAATAGTAAATTCCTTTTCAGAAATTACTAAATATGAATTAGGGGTATATTTTCCACACTGGTTTAGCATTTACAATTTATACAGAACTGCCATTCTACCAAAGGTCTCTGTTGTTTCAGGACAATTTTCCTTACAACCTTGGGAGGAACGTGTCACAGTAGAGCTATCTATAGAAGAGAGGAGCATTACAATAGGAAAACCACTTCCAAGGTCCTGGACCCAGTTACACTGTCCTTCTGGGCTTCTACATTTATGAGCAAAGGTCACGTTTCTTTGTACGTTGTGTCTGACTCGAAAGGCTGATGAAAGACTCCTGCCCATCAACTCTTTGTACCCAGCCTTGTCACAGGACAGGTACAGCCTCCGCTATAAATAAGAGCAGGCAATCTTTAGATGTTTGTACAGCTGCCCAAAACTTGTCTCCACTTTTAATGAGTGCCAGCTTTAGTGGCTTGAGAGTTGAAACATGCTGACTTAATTTTCTTGTCACCTAGATATTGTCAGGTGATGATTCTCAGTTGTTTTCAGCAATGTTCTGTGACCTATGAGTAATTCCTTAGTCTAAACTAGACTTGCCATTTCATCAATCATAGGTTGGTGTTTAACTGCTTGATTGTTTTCTCTGAAAATGTGATGTGTGTATCTTGAACACCACAATATGCTTCTTAGTGAGCAAGGTGGGAAGAACAGACACTCATAAGAGGTCATGAGAAAGTAGACTTTGTTGTTGCTGTCCTGCAAGAAAGGTAATCAGAAGGGTCTCAAACTTCATTAGTTTGAAAACTAATCTCTGACTAAATTCAGTTAAAGATCCCAGGCTTGAAACATCCCTCAAAATTGATGCAGATTCTGTTATAATGTATAAAAGAAACTATAGCTGATACCTGTGAGCACAGAGAGACAGTAAGTTTAAAATTCACAGAGCTCTTGCCTTTTTGGGCATTAAAGCAGCAATTCAACTCTGTTCTGGTATTGCCTTGGAAAGTTGCTGCTTCACTGTATAGTCCAGGCTGTTCTTGCTGAGCTGCCATCCTTCTGGATGCATGCATTTGAAATCATAATAATGATCATGTGGATACCTTCTAATTTGACTGTAATTTAAACACTGCTTCCTCAGCTCTCTGGCCCTAATTGCAGCACACTGAGGCAGCCAGCCACACTCACCATGCAGGCTGGAATAACTGCCTGCTACCAAACATGGAAATTGGGAACCAAAACAACTGTGTTGCAGTGCTTTACAGAATGAGTACTACAGGTGATGGATCACATTCAACTCATAGAATTCCTTCAGTCAGTTTGCATCTTTTATCTTTCCTGTGGGTACAGTATGGCAGGACCTATACAAAAGAAACCAGGTCAAGTATGAAAGAACTGCAAGGTCCACACTACAGTTTAGCAAACTCATTTTGCAGAGTGGTGCTACCTCAGAGGCTAGAAACAGCGACCATGCTTGTGCTCTGATCATGTTTGTCTGGGCAGCAATGGCATTTGTGCTGATCGCTGCTCACTCTTGTTATGTTGTCCTAGTAGTTTTGGCTCTTTGCCTCTGAGATTCCACTGGGATTAATAGCATGGAGATGGTGATTACTGCCACAGAAATAATAGGAAGAAAGTCACATTAAAACGTGAAAAGGAAAGAAGGGATCCTTTCAAAATGCATGGCAAAGACAGGACTCAGCTTTATATATTACTCCACCCAGGAGGATCTGTCACAGCTCTTCTTGACAGAGCAATAGGAAAAGGAAATATCTTCTAGCTGAGAAGCAGACACATTTTCCTCCTCATCCCTGCAGCTTGACTGCTGTTCTCTGAAGCACACCACTGGTTTTGAAACATGCTCTGTAGTTCCATTCTCTTAGAGGTAATGGCATTATTAGCATAAGATCGTAGAGCACAGTTCATTCTGGGTAGGCAGGCAGTAAACATCACTAAAGGAGTGCTGGATGGAATATATAATTTATGCAGGGGAGAAAACTGTAAGATTATGGCAACCATTTGCTGTGTAGTAGTCAGTAACTGGTGAACCAAGGCTACTCAAAACAAGTACATTTTGGATGAAAGCCAAGCTTTTAGCAATAGCTTATGCCATTGATTCTTCAGCTCTTCAGCTCCTACTATTTACTGGGTTTTTAATAGCTTTTTTTTTTTTTTTTTTTTAAATGGGGATGCAGGTGTATTCAGAGGATGATAGATAGACTTTAGAGCTGCTGAAAACCAAATTATAGCTTCTGAGTTCCATTTCCAGCTCTGTAACTGACTTATTGTATTTTAATTTCCCATCCATAAACTGGCAGAAGTTCCCAGTACTTTCCTCAGAGAGGTTGTAAAGATACATTATTTTGCATTTTAAGTTTAAACAATGAGACTTATTGATAGAAGCCTTATTAATGCAACATAATTAATGCAATATATGATACTATTACTAATGTGCATATATGTTAAGGCCAATCTATATCCAGTTATCTTTGTTAAAATGTGCCCGAATAGACAAATTAGCACCCAAACATTCTGAATGGCTGTGGGAACAGGTAATGGTCAGGAGTAGAAAAGACTGGTTAATTTCTTTTCCAGAATCATCAAACCTCAGCCTCAAGTCATCACCTTAGGTCATTCAGTTTGTAATTGGCCATCAGGTTACAGGCTATTGGCTATTTCTGTGTCTAAGAATTTGAAGACAGTGCAGCAGCTGTTGTCCTCTAAAATAATGCTAAGTAAACACAAAGCGAGTATCCAGAGTCATGAAGAATATCAAGAAAGCAGTGACTTAGAGCAATACCAAACTGGAGTCATCACTATGTTGGAATTAAGCTGAGAGATGCTTTGCCTACCTTTCCATAATCACAGTCAAAGAAGAGATCAGTGAACAGTTGCCTCCACATATCATGTCTTATTGTTTCTCGGAAGTCATCAGCACACTGACGGAGATGCTTCAGGACTTCCTGGAACATGTCATGTGTCAAATGTTCAGTGCAGGAATGGACATACTATGGAAAGGGAGAAAGCAGCAGTGAATATGGTTAGCTTTCTTCAAGTGTTTTCACCTTTATTTGAATGCCTAAAAATAGGAATTTATAGTTTGATCTGCTAATAGGATACAGACTTGCTGCATGGAAGCTGCACTGCCTACTTTGTTTTATTTCAGAAGCAGCAATATTCTCCAAAAAGGCCTGGGACACTGCTGTGCCAGGCACTGCACAAATGCATCTTAAAGCAGTTCCTTTCCTGGCCCAGAGGTCACTTATCCTGTGCCGTGGTGCAGAGATGCGAGATCAAAATCCCTCCTGTGCAATGTCATTACTGAGCCAGGTTATCTCAGGGAGGACAGAAGTTCTCCATGGTTTTCTGCAGCATTTGGTATTCTTCACTTGACTCCCAAGGAGGCATTTTGAGCCATTAGTTTTTGCAGAACTGACAGTCACTCAACTCTCTAATGCCACAAAATGACCATTGCCCACAATTTCTGTGTTTAGAGAACCAGTCTGGATACAATTAAAAAAAGGAAAGAACCTTTTGAAAATGAACATGCTGTCACCTAAGTCTTCTGACAGTGGGAATACTACTGACTCAAGATTTATTTTAAGTTCTAGCCCTGCAGACACTTTAACACTTTGGATTTATAGCCATGTGGTTTTTATGAGCAAAAGCAATATGGTTCTAAAAATGTGGTGTGCATGACATAAATAATAATGGCCACCAGAACAAACCACAATCCCAAAGCCTGTGCTGAATTATTACAGCAGGTTTCTGGAGCCAGCCACAGTAACAGGGAACCCATACGGTTAAAAAGAGGAATTTTGAAATCACAGAATGTTTCCCATTATCCCCTTTTTACAGTATGGATACCTGACATAAGTGCTAGAACATCCTGGACTTGAAGAAATGCCGCAGAGGCATTAACAAACTGAAAGATTAATATATGTTATTATTATTCATGTCTCTATTGCATAATTTCCATATATATGGGACAAGTGGCAAGGAGAGGAAGAGCAGAAAAGCAGCAGCCAGTGGCCTGAGGTGTGGCTGGTGGGAAAGAACTCCTAACGCAATGGGTGACTTTTCTTCATCTCAGCATAAAAAGAGAGGACCTAAGTGGGTTGGAGAGAAGGTGGCAGATCTGGGGCTGTGTGTATCTACTAGCTTTTCAGAGATATTACGACCCAGAGCCCTGTGACAGATGAACCTTAAAGATGACAGCAGTTGGGAGGAGGCAGATTGGACAAGCGGCTTGTTATTTTGTGTGTCATCTTGATGACACCTCCACAGGCTTGGGTATTAATACTGCTGTCTAACAGCTTCTCTGAACAATTTTTAGAAGCGTATGCTCAGCTATGTGGGCAGGAGGAACTATCGTAGAGTCATAAGCTTTTCTTAGCTGATGTGTGTAAAGCACTTTGCTGTGGAAAGTACTGTACACACAATAAGCATACATTTATTTATTATTAAGTAAGAGATTTTCACACCCTCAGAAGCAAGCTGGCACACCTCCTTCTTGCCATCCACTGCGGGAACTCACTGCTGTTTGTGAACACATTCTCATCAATAACAATGGATATTTGCTGTTTGTTCCTCCTGATCTCAATAGAAATTGAGTAAGCCATGTGCAATCATGGAAAAAAATCTCACCTTTAAAGCCTGATTCTGACCCTGTGAAGGCAATGTGAGTATTTCCCTTGGTGTCAATAGATTTGTGTCAGACTGATGGGGGTTCTGCATGTTAGCACAAAGCCTGGGAAATAAACTATTAAGGACTTGTCTCTGGGATTTAAATGCCTTTAATATAAAAGACCCCACGAGCTTCTCATGAAGGATGTAAAAGTAAAACAGCCACTGTTTTGCATGTCCAACAAAAACCCCAAACCAACACCAACAATGTGTGAGGTCCCTCTGATGAGTTTCTAACAGCCTTTAACCCAAAGCTGCACTGAATTCAAGCAATAAAAAAAAAAAAGAGAGCCATGTAATTTTAAGGTCCATTAAAAAGCCATGTTTTCCACATGGAAAAGGGCCTAGACTAGTGTGGAGAAAGATCATCTCTCTTTCTGGTTTTGGATGATGCAAAGTGATGAACAAAGGTCAATCGTAGCTGAGGATTAGAAGCAGCTCTATCCTGAGAGCAAGGCCTGTGATGATGGAACAGTTTCCCAAGGGAAGTGATGAAAGCCTCATCATTTGATTCAATTAAAACTGGACTGGAAAAAGCATCAGAGTATTCTCTGATTCTGAGAACAACGTTGCACTGCCTGGTGAATTAGACAGTTTGACAGTCCATGTCTTTTGTAGTTCTGATCCCTGTTGTCACATATTGAATTCAAATAAAGAGTACACAAAATATATTTTAAAACATTTTTCTAATGCTAATAGAGCGTGTGTTCATTCAGTGCTTACACATGTACCAGAGGGGTTATGGATTGATGCTTCATTCCAGCGACAGAAGTAATTCTCTGGGCTCCCATTATCTGCAATAGTTTTCTTAATTAAATGTAGTTATTCTGAGGTTAAATTTAAAAATACCTCATTTCATGCTTAAAAAACCTTCAACAAGTTATCATAAAAATGCATCTCTGTGCAAAATACCAAACATGTGAGTCTCCTGAGAGTGAAGAAGGCACAAAAATCACACATGGTTGCTTGAAATTAGTCTCCACACAGCTGCTTTATACTCTGCTTTTCATTATTTTAACAGCACCCACCAGTGCTGCTGCCATTGAGGGTCTGTCATTATTTCTATTCTAAGCATCCCTTTTCACAGGTTTAATTAGCCAGCCATAAAATTTAGCCCTGTTGCAGGTAGAAATGGCTGGCAAAGTCTTGACCTAGGGAGTTTTTCAGTAAATATAGTTTGAATCAATATGGTTGTTTTCAAATTGATAAAGAGTAGTGTAATGGGGTGAAACTTCCTAGTACATTTATTGATGTTGGTGAGTTAAAAACACACTTCTGAAAAACAGCAACAGCTTTTGATTTTTAAACTGCATATTTTTCAGCCTGATTATGCTTCTCACACATTTATGACACTTGTTGCAGTTTGGTTATGGTTCAGGCTAGTAACAGTTCAAGGCAAAAATGGTAGAGCTTCCCATCCTAGTTCATCACTTGTTAGATTTTTCTATGGTGAACAGAACTTAATCAGAGATAACAATACTTTGGGGATAGTACTAACTACATCAGGCTCCTGATTATATGGGGACATCAACCCTTCCCTCAGCAGCCAATGCAAAATCTGAATTCACAAGTGATTCAGGGCTTTGGCATTCTAGAAAGGGACTGAGAGGGACATCTAAAAACCACTGCTTCGGGAGGAACTTCTCATGAGAGCAACACAGGCTGCAGCCCTGAGGAAAGCAAAACACTTCTCCCTTGCTGACCAGAATGGAAGCACTGTGACAACAGAGGATGGAGATGGAATGTGAAATGTCCTAATACATCCAGTTACCTGGGATGCTGCAGAACTGAAGCCTTTCACTTACTCATCTCAGCTGTCCTCAGGGAAATACTATTTTGTGATAAACACCATATTCTGAAATGGATGTTCTTATTTAATTTCTCACCTCTGTGAATTCATCTTCATTTACTCTTTTTTCCAATGCATCTACAATTTCCAGTGCCTTGTCACAGACTGATAGTGAAAAATAAAGGGATATTGGTTTAGAAAGCAAACGGTGGTGGTTTTGCATATTGTACACATATTTTGCACACTGTATGTTACATTAACTTCTCATGCTGGATTACATTTATCTGAGATTAACCTACACAGTAGCTGAAGAATCTGACTGTATAGAGGCTATCTAAATCTGATTCTTAGATACTGCTCTTGCTGAGAATCTACACTTATTTATTCAGAACTGTATGGTCGTATTTATTCTCGGCATATGTTGGTGGAAATTGCACTGATTTTAATGGTACTTACAACTATGTGATGGAATAAATGATTTTTTGATTTAACAAACAGACAAATCTGCCTTAAAACTCTGCAGACATGGATTCTGCCTTGCAAGAGGAGAATCTAAAGATTGTAGTTATTTTCCCAAGAAGCTCTGTGTCAGTATTTTTCATGGATGATGATATGCATAACTATCTTAGCTTCTGGGCTGCTATAATGGAACTGGGAAGAGATAGAAACATAGAAATGTCTGGGTTGGAAGGGACCTCTAGAGGTCATCTACACCAACCCTCCTGCTGAGAGCAGGGACATCCTCAGCTAGAGCAGGTTGCTCAGAGCTTTGTCAAGTCCCACCTTGAATGTCTCCATGGATGGGGCCTCTCAACCACCTCCCTGGGTAACCTGTTCCAGTGCTCCACCACTCTCATGGTAAAGAACTTCCTCCTTATTTCCAATCTAAATCCACTTCTAATTTAAAACCATTGCCCCTCATCCTTTCACTCCAGGCCTTTGTAAATAGGCCCTCTCCAGGCTTTTTGGCAGCTCCCTTCAGGTACTGGAAGGTGGCTATTAGGTGTCCCCAGAGCCTTCTCTTCTCCAGGCTGAACAACTCCAGCTCCCTCAGCCTGTCCTTGTAGGAGAGGTGCTCCAGAGCCCTGATCATCTTCATGGTCCTCCTCTGGCCCCGCTCCATCAGGTCCATGTCCTTCCTGTGCTGAGGGCTCCAGAGCTGGATGCAGTATTCCAGGTGAGGTCTCATCAGAGCAGATTAGAGCAGCAGAACCCCCTCTCTCCATCTGCTGGCCACACTTCTTTTGATGCAGGCCACGATGCGATTGGCCTTCTGGGCTACAAGCACACCCTGGCTGCTCGTGTCCAGCTTCTTATCTCCCAGCACCCTCAAGTCCTTCTCTTCAGGGCTGCTCTTCATTGCCTCCTCCCCCAACCTGGATTGACAGTGGGGATTGGTCCAGCCCAGGTGCAGGACCCTGCAGTTGCTCTTGTTGAACTCATGAGGTTCACCTTGGCCCACCTCTCCAGCTTGTCCAGGTCCCTCTGGATGACATCCCATCCCTCTGGTAAATGTCAGATGTCTAGATAGATTTCTGAATGAGGTCTCTGAGCACAGACATGCTGTTTCTGTTGGGTTTATTTTTATTTTTTTGTTCTTTCTTCTATCAATATATCAGGAGTAATGAGAAAATTTACCATAGAATTCATTTATCTCTTGTCAATTAAGACATTTTTAGACTGTACATTATCTTTATTAAACTATAAAACAAAGCTTAATGTTCCACTAATGTATTTTGGATGCTATGAAATGAAATACATTAAGAAATGGAGCCACACTATTAGTGAAATATTACAGAAAGCACCTCCAGCATCTGGAGAGAAGCATCTGAACAGAAACTTCCTTCTCAGTCTCACATCCCAGTATCTGCATGGGAGAACCACAGCCACTGCAGCAGGAGCGCGAGGGCTGTGTCTGGCATTCACACAACATTCTACCAGTACAGGATGATTACTTGGAGCAACAATTCTGTAATACAGAAAGGGCTGAGCAAGGGCAAGCTCTAGATGAAGGTGACTTCAGCAGCAAGCAGAAATTCACCCTGGAGTTCCCAGTTTATCATCCCACCTTCCAGCAAAGGCAGGTTTGTTATTATTGATGATCATTACAATGTAAAGGGCTGGCAGCAGACTCCGTGTTGCCACTTCAATGTTCTGGCTCTATCTATTCAATTATCATTATTTGGGAAGGTCAAGTGTAAGCTGTATAAAGTGGATGGGAATGATGGAAATCTTTTCTGTGCTGAGCACTCTGGTACAGAGGCCCTTGTGCTGTGTGTCCCTGGCATGCCTGAGACTGGTGAAAGGAACAGCCAGACAAGACGGGCTATTTGGTGGAGTGTTAGGTAAACTTCAGCATTTCCCCTGAAACCATAAAAGGTAACAACGCTGTCAGACTTTCATTTTTTCAATCCTAACTTTCCTCCACGCATCCCAGTATGCCAAGCTGTTTATGGGATTTCCAAGACCTCCCAGGAGACAAGGAACACAGTGGGACAAAGTAGATTAATGAGGTTGTTACAGTGCTTCGTAAAAATTGTGGTAACCACATGGCAATGCCTGGCTAATGCAGGATGTAAGTGGAAAGGGCCTGCCTCTGATCTTTGTACCTCTCTGAAAGCTTTTTTTAAACTTCTCTCTTTACTTTTCAAAATCATATTAATGAGCCCCATGATGGTCCAGTCTATTTCCAATCTGCCTAAAGGTTTGGGGCTCCCATCTTAGCTGGTGTAACTACCCTTAGACATTCTTTCTCTGTTAGCAAATCCGTTTGCAGTTTGTTCACAGTTTGCATCAGAATTCAGACCACAGAAATAAAGCTAAAGGAGAGACATGAAAAACTCACCTTTTCTCACATCTATGGGAGCAGAAGCAAAAACATCCGGAAAAGACCTCAGGGCACTCTGAACCTACAAATCAAGGTAATAGTCAAAGGCCTGTTTCATGAAGAACAACAGGCAATTACTCAAATAAATCACGTGGAATAATCAGTCGTATGGGGCAGCCATGCTTCTTACCACACACGGGTGGGCCCTGTTAAATGTAGACCTTGTTGGTGTTGTGCTGTGTGCAACCACAGGACAATTTCCTAGGGGCTTTTTGTGACTAGTAAGAAAGATGCTTGTTCCAAGAGATGTATTACAATTACTGCAAATTTCATCTTTTATGAGCTGCAGTATTAATTTGTGAGTCACAGGGGCAGATAGAAGATATAATGGAGGCCACAGGAGAGCAAGAGTGGCTGCCCCAGGCCTTTTTAAGGGGAGTCTGAGGGATGACCAGCCACAGAGAAGGACATCCAGTGGTGAGGTATGTAAGTACCCAACAACCTCAGGATTGTCCGAGTACCTTACGGGGTATTTAGCTTCCCAGAACCTCTGAGAACGCATCGCATCCTTCCATGTGCTTGTGGGGAATCGGGGTGTGGTGAGGCTAACTGGTAGACAACAACCTGCACCCTGACTCCAAGGGATGTCAGAGCCATTACCCGTCCTGGTGCTCCAGGCTGCCATGCACTACCACAAACTTCCTTTTCTTCCTGTTTGGAACAATCATAGCAGTGGGTTAAGAAGGATCATCCCTAGTTACCAGTGCAACCGGTATTCTGCCACTGAGGTCGGCTGTCCACTCTTTGAACTGATTTGCCAGCGCCTCCTTTCTCATCTCTTTCACCTGAGACTTCATAATCTCCACCTGCTCCCTGTCCTTACGTTTGTTCTTTGCCTCAGACTTCATCGTGGCCAGCCTGTAGAACATGGGAATATGGTTTAGAAAGATACCATTGTAAACATATTTAAGATCAATTAAGCCTACCTCAAAGAGCAAAAGGAAAGGAAATAACTTCTTACTGAATTTTTTGTCCTTGTAATACAAGCAGATCTTTTTCCAAAGAAATACTTGATGTCTGAGGCATGAAATTACTAGTGTGACTATTGGTAGTCTGTGTTTTCAGAGGCCAGCTCCAAGGAGGTTGAATATTTATATTCTGACATGTATTATCTCCTGAAATCTAGTGTAGCTATGAATCTAAAGAAACAACCTCTGAGTGTCAAATATGTGCATGTGGAAAGAGCCTCTTGTAGAGAACGTGGTAGACATTTAAGGGAAAATAATCTGTACAGTTCTTCCATTTTTTTTTACCTTCACATTTATAATGGCACTAATCATTTATTCTGCAGATGTTCTTCAATTTTATTTCAATTTTAGCAGGAAGAGAGGTGCCTAATTTTGCTACACTTGATTTACCAACAAAATTGCATCACTATGCATTTGTCTCAAAGCCTAAGTACCGTTTCACATAAGCACTTCACTGGCAAAAAAACAACATTCAATGAAATTTCTGAAGCAGTGTCACACAATAAAGTCCTTACTGCCTTAGGACAGGGATAATACACCAACGTCTCCATCATTTTGAACACATACAGTTTGTAAGCTTGGACTGAAATCACTTCCCTTTCTTCTTCCTTGTGTTTTCTTTGTTGCTCTAATCACCCAGCCATGATTTTCCCAATCCTCCATTTCACACAACAGAAGAACAAATAAAACTGATCCCATGGGACTCATGTGATTTGGTTTTGACTTTGTTCATTTATGAAATGAAAAAAAAGCCTTTAGGAAGTTCCAAAATGCTGAAAACCAAAGGATCAGTTCATATGAGGAGAACAGGTCCTACTGATGGAGACTGCTGTAACTTCTCCACATTGAAAGTGCTGCCCTGTGCACCTCTGCAGCTCTCACCTGCACCCTCCCCACCTAGTCAGAGGAAGGGGAATTGCACACTAGTCCAGAAACTATATCTTAATGATTTCTGCTGCCTTCTTCCCCATGTTTCACGTATTGTGAAGATGGGCTGATCCTGTCCCTGGTCTCTTCTCTTTCTATGGGGTCATCCTAGAAATTATAAAACAATTATATTTTCTTTAATGAATAGGAAGGCCTGTTTAACATGTTACAGCAATATGCTTTGGTCTCAGTCAGTTTTATCACTAGGTACTTGTTCTTCATGGCCACTTATCACAATGGTTTCTTAATGAGTAACTGGTTTCCTTAATCAGTTGTGGGCGTTGCACAAGTGCCTGCTGAGGCAGTTCAGCCTCTGGCAGTTTGATAGCAGGGGAAGGGTAAAATAATTCCTTATGTTCTGACCCTTGCACAGACACAGCAGAGGAGGTGTGGAGCAGGTACCAAGCAAAATGGACTAATAGAATTTTCTCAAGTGTACACTGCAGACACAAAGCAAAACCAGAATATTTCTAGCTGCAGCTCCTCCTCAGGAGTGGTCTGCAAGCTGAAAGCAGAGCTAAGGCCAAGCAAGGAGTTGCCAAGTGCTCTGGTGATTAATTTGGGCAGTGCCCAGCACAAGTTACATTTGCGTGCAGCACCTGCACTGTGCTGCAGTTTTGCATTTATTATATTTATGTAGGGTCCTAGACCACCAGGCAGCTGCATCCTCTGGCTGCTGGCCCTGGTGTGGGACAATATGTTTCCCTCTAGACAATAACAGCAAAAGACTTGATAACAGTGCTGGGCACCCGTTTCAAAGTGAGCTCATTTCAGTATCAGCGATTTCCAGAAAAGATGAGATGGCAGCGAGGGTGACTTCTCCCTGCAGAATGAAACATGTTTCTCCAGGAAGACAGCCGCCTAACTCCCACACAAGGATGGGTGACTCAGACGGAAGGACTACCATCCCTGGACAAATAAAGTCTCTGTTTCAGGTATCAGTCCATTTGGATAAGGAATTTCTCCCATCTGCTCTCCTGCATGCCTTGACTCCCAGTCAGGTGGCAGTTAAGGAGAGACTGAAGGAAGCCTGGGAGAGCTGGCTGAGGACTGGTAAGCTTTAAATAAGAACCTGTGGTGAAATCCTGCCTTTCCTGAAGGTAATGTCAAGGCTCCCAGGAGCTTCACCGGAGCCAGAGTTTCATTCTTCATCTTTCTAGTGCTTATGTGAGAGACTGGGGGCACTGACTGGCATTTCTCTTTTTTTTTCCTGTTTAGAAAGCCAGTGACTCACATCAGGAGTCTCTGTGCTACATGGTGTCAGTAAGATCCTCTGTGCTGCTGTGGTTTAAGGATCCTATGCAAATCCCACAATACAGCCATCACAAATATGTAAATCCTGAGCTGCTGTGAATGCAAATCCCATGATGCTACTACCAGCAGATAAGCAAAACCTGCTACAGCTATGGCTACATAAACCCCCATGGCAGTGCTGTCTACAGAGAGATTGATCTCTACAAGTCTTGATCATCACTTCTTTTGCATCAGCTCTGATAGCTACAAATTGAGAACCTGTCTCCAAATGTAAACATGGATTTAACAGCCAAGATAACATGTCACTCATAGCCAACACTCTGCATTCTACAGGAAAATATGACCTCTCCAGAAATAAGCTCCAATTCATAATGAAAACTAGGAATATTTTACTGGAAAAATCAGTAACAACAAAACATAAACAACGCAGAACTCCAGGAAACTGTATGTATTTTAAGTCAACTTTCGCAAAATAAGAACAAGACGTGGTTCTAAATTTTCTGCATCCAGGTGTCCCTCTGTGAAGCAATATGAACAGTGAAACAGTCCCCTGAACAAAGGCGTGGCAAGGCTGGCATCCTAAACATCCCCCAGAACAGTCTGTGACTGGGTGAAAGCTCACTGAAAAACATGTTTCCCCAGATCATTTCTCTCAGTGGATTGGCATTGAAAAAAAAAAATTTAAAATCTTTTACCATCTCTGGTTGTACTGCTGTATGTCTGCTTATAAATTACAACCAAAAAAGCTGAGCAGTTACACACTGTCCACAATCAGTCAGTTATGATTATTTTTATCTGTGGGGAAAAGGAAGGTAAGTGACTTTATGAAATCCCCTTATCACACTGCTTTAGCTGTATTCACACAAAGCACATTCTTATGAACTGTAACAGTATGTGGACTAGAAATGCAGAGAGACAGAAACTCAGAGCAGTAGAGAGAGATTTTACATATTCTTTATTCATTATAATACTGGGAACCATAATTATCTTCATTTAGACTTCATGTACAAGACATGTCAACATTTTACTTCCCTAATTCCTGACACTGAAACCCTGAAACCCATTTTCAAGCTGTATGTACTATTTATGCAAATAAAAGAGACAGCCACTCAAATAGAAGTCATTATTCCACAACACAGATATAGAATAAAGTGATTGAGTCGTGGATGAGTAATTTTGACATCATTCACAATCACCTCTGTGTCATCTATAAACTCAAATGTTCACTTCTATATTTTTTCCGAATAGAACAATGAAAATGCAAGCATTATTGTTCACCTAATGCACTCACATTCTAACCTTAGCATACTGTAAGATGCTATGGAACTCCTTTCCAATATTCATTACATGTTATACTAAGGCAAGCAGCCCAGAATACACTCCAGAAATAAGCAACATACTAAAATACAAACCCCTTTCTACTGTAAAGGGAAAAAAATAATCTGAAAGGAAAGTTTCAGTAAAAATCTCAGGAGAAGGAGTTTCTACAGCATGCCAGAACAATACTGTTGCTGGTTTCATCAGGAGAAATCATCCTGAAGGAGGAAAAAAGCTTAACTTTTTATTAAGTTGGGAATATAGAAGAAATGATCAGAAGAGTCCATAGACCTTTGATACTAACACCTGTCCAAAAGAGCTGCTGTCATTAACCTAAACCTCTTTGAAAGCAGTTTCCATTCTACATATATAACTAAGACAGAGTCTAAAAAGGAGTTAAAAACTTGTGAAGGGCAGAATATTGCCTTAAACAGGAATTACTAGTGTTTCATTTTGTGTGACGTGTTCTGACATTTGTCTTGCTTCTCAAGTTTTTAGGAGACACAACTACCACCTCTGGCACCGTACTCCACAAGGTATGTTTTGTTGGACACTTTGCCAGCCAGGCTGCAGTCACACCATTCCTTTTGTCAAACAGAGACCTAGACACCGACTCTGGTCTTGTGACCAGTCACACTTTCAACTCCTCACCTCTCTGATGTTGTGCCTGGTATCTCAGTTTTTAGCTCCTTCATGACCATCTCCATTCCTCTCAGGTACGGGCCTGGTTTTGTAGAAATGCCATACTGAGGGTTATGTCTCATCAGATATTCTCCAAGAAAATTAATGGGGTTAAATTTGGTTGGTTCTTTGTCCAGTGTAAGAACATTCTTTCTTTCCACTTCCATTAACAGTTTTTCCATTCCTGGGATTAATGTAGGTAGGAGTTTGTCAAGCAAATAGATGCGAGTATCTAGTGACTCTTTCTCTTCACTGAGCCACTCTTTGAACAGCCACTCACAGGGCTCTGTCTTCTTTATCTTTTCATCTTTTGCCTTTTGTGCACGAATTGTATTCATCTTTGTCTCCTGCAGCCTCAGACACCTCTGCTGTACCTTTTCATAAAAACGCTCTTTCCATGGAGCATAATTCCTAAGACATGGCAGCTCCTCATTCCCCTGATTTCCCTTCATTTCTGTGGCAGTCATATTCTCACTTCCAAGTTTGGCATCTTTTAAACCTGCAGTTTGGGCTGCTTCTTCTGGCTGAGCAATCATACTTCAATCACTGTGACACAGAACAAAAGCAGCATGTTACATAATGCCAAAAGATGCAGCAGTGTCCTAGCAGATGACACAGGAAGAAAGTCTATTGTTAGGAATTAACTAATACTCTTTTTCTAGGTTCCTTTTTTTATTCTGTTACTGCTTCTTTGTACTCTTAAATAAATACAGCCCCTCAGCCCCTTTACTTCAAAGATCAGTAAATGATTTATAAAGATTAATTATGTATCACAACAGCCCTTGGAGACAGAGCAACTAAATAAGTATGTTCCATTCTTACAGGAGAAGAAACTGAGACACAGAAGAGAAGTGATTAAATTGAGGTCACTTAAGAGACTCAGAAACCAAGTGGTGAACAGTGCTCAGAGGTCTTGTTCCTGAGTTCTAACCAGCGATTCCTTTTACCCCTAGTATCATAATTTCTGTTTAGGTTCCATTCCATGACTCCAGGAAATCCAGTGGGTATGAGACAAAGGAAGCAAGTAATGGAAAATACCAGATGCCTAGGAGCAAGATTTCTCTATGTGCCGCCTTCTGCTTCATCTTTTCTGCAGCTATGAAAAACAGTGAGGAAGCTTGTCCTGTAAACTACTTAATTTCAATTTTGGCAACTATTTTTTGCTCTGGACATTTTGTTCACAAGGACATGGGGGTATGGGTCAGCAGATCTACAGAAAGGGAAATTTTATACCATGAACTCTGTAATTAAACCGTTCACAAGCACTTAATCTTGTAGATTATTCTGCAAAGGAGATGCAGGCATCTCCCTTTACAATTTCCCAAACTTCACTGTTTTCTTCTCCAAATGTTCATTCTGTGAAATACCAAGAAGAAACTGAGTTGCTCAAAAGGCACAGTTTGAAAACTATTGCTGTATGTCTCCACACATCACTGTCTGCATCTGTAATGGGACTTACACACAGAGAATGGGAGAGAATGTTGCCTAAGTACTTGATTCAAAGCATGAAAAATCACCAGCACCCTGAAAAAAACGAGCTCAGCGTTAAACAGCAAAGGAAGGGTGGTATCAACAGAGCCTAAATCCTTTCCAGATTCAAGAGGAAACTACACTCTGAACTTGCTGCCACACTGTTCTTTTTGAGCTCTCGTTTAAAGGTGCTTTTCGCTAAGGCCTCTCAGTATCCATAGCAATGCTATTGCTTTTTGTATGTTTTGCTCTTCATGTCTAAGCATTTGTAGCTGTTCTGAGGAGAGTTCAGCCTTCCAGGAAATGCATAAATGTGATCTACAGCCCTCCTGGCACACAAATGTAATTACTAATATGTTGACCTTCTGGTTCATAACCATTGGGTCCAAATACTGCTTGGATAGGTAGGAAGCTTCACAGCACTAAATTTCAATGTCTGTTTTCTCGATGGGCTTGTTGGTATCTTTTGGTAATTTGTTTTCAAAGATGATTACCTGCTGGGGAGTGAGATGGATTTATGGATCAAGCTGCCTGCCTCAACACAGAGGGTTTTAAGATGGTAGCTGGTTTTGCCACTGAAGGACATGAGCTGTAAAGAAGCCCAGATTTATAACAGTAGTAAGGGAAACCTGTCAACCCTATCAAATTGTTCCTTGCTTAGGTGAGTTTCTTTCAATAATCTGTAAGAGCAGACTCTTTCTGGTTCAAAGTAGGGTGTTAAGCAAATGTTCTGCTCACATTCCAAATCAGCTGGTTTTGTAGTGCCAAAATAAACTCTTCCTGCGTTTTCAAATACTTATGTTATTTTTTAACATCCTTTATGAAACCGCTCTGCAGTTTCTGCACAATGTTAAAATGACAACTGCTCTCTGCTTTACAAGGTGGCTGATTCTGAATGATGATGAATGTATTTTCAACACTATTCTCAACCGTTTGCTAGGATGATTCTGAGGATTAGTAAATGTTTATAAACTATCTCTATGTCTCTGAACAAAGCAAACCAAAACATGAAGCAACTAAGTGCAACTGTTCTACCTCAATTCCATGGCATTCATGTAACTCCAAGGACAAGCAGAGCACAGAGAACTATGACCACTGCTTTACTGCAGGACAGATAAAGGAGACTAAGAGGGTATGGAAAAACATACAAACAGCATATAACTGTCCGAATAAACAGTAAAGGAGTGCTAGAATCTGGCCCTGAAACTTGGAATTTGTCAAGGATTACAGGGACACACCTCCAGTCTGCTTAAGACACCACTGGTTCATAACCTTCAGTGCTGATTCACACTAGTTGAGAATTTAGCCCATAATATATAGAACTCTCATGACATATGACATTCCCAAGTGAAGGCTTGATTGTTCAAATAATAGTAAGCATGGTGCATTAGGACAAGCTCTAGAAATACCCAGGAAATTAGAAATGTGATCTAAAGTTTCCTGTAAGCCTTTGTTCAAGCTGAAGGCAAGAAAGCTCTTCATTATTTAGTAGGATGCCACTTTCATGGCTCCTTTTCTGTGAGAGAAATACTCTTGCTGGAATCCCTGCATGTACAAAAAAGACCCAAAAAGCATGTTTTCTGTACAAAACCTAAATTTGCTCATAAATAAGATTTTGATGGTTTCATTGTTATTCTGTTAGGAGATTTTGATGGGTGGGATAGAGTCAAGAAAGACTAAAGTTTGTCTAGGTAAATACTTTGGAGATGTTTGAGTTACAAAAGTCTTTTCAAAACCACAGTCCAATCTCTTTAATGCTCTATTGCTCAGAAATAGTTTTGACTTTTCCTAATATGCTTCATAGATCATATTTATCTCACCGATCACAAAGAGCCAAATGTCTTTTTCATATATTATCTTCTTTTCAATACAATTAAAAAGACTTTCTCTTTTGCTTTCTGAAGCTTTGAAGAACTGTTTTTCTTACCTTCGGAGCAGGTATCAAAATAGATCTTATTCCTCCTGCTTTCAAAGTGGCTTTGCAAATGAAGAGGAATTTAATATAGGCCCATCTGTTCTCAACCATCAAAAATCTTAAAGTGAATTAGGGATTTCTCAGACCTGCTGTGGAGCCGGCCTGTGAGTTTTACTCCTCTGTGTGTTTGCAGTTGCTAAGCAATAATCCCAAAGGCTGCTATGTCTCTTCCACGACTCAGAATTGCTGTAGGTTGTCTCTTGGCTTTGTCAGCTCAACAGACTCTTCTGTACTGAACTTAGATCATTGCATCACATGACTGAAAATTAAATAAAATAAAAAAGACTATGAATAGCAACAGACAACATTAAGGGCACAAATAGAGAGAGAATCCACAGGTGCCCAGTGACGGGAGGTTTACCTTCAAATTCAAGGTTCACGAAGTCCAGAACTGTTGCAAGTCTATTGCAAGCTGAACTGAGGACTGAATTAACCAGATGTGAGAATCTGAGAGATAAAAATAAATTCATTACAAACTCAAACATTTTCAGGCTCTCTCTGTTTGTAAAGAACTGTGTTGCTTTGAAGCAGCCTTGCAGGAAAGGCACGTACAGCACTAATAACAGGGGAGTTTATAGTGCTGTTTTTTTAGACTGCCTTTAAACCTGAATCTAAAGGAATTCAGTGAATCACCTTTAATAATTTATTCTATATTCCTGAAGAATAATACACAACACTGGGAAGGGAACCAACAGCCATTCCACGCTCATTTATACAAACGTAAATCAGGTGCCTGTTCAGTGATTACAGATTCTGGTGCTATGTAGGACTATCAGCTGAGAAATTTATGGCAATTTCTGCCAGGAAACAAAGTTTATCTAATGCTGTTTCTTTCTTTGTATTTTGCACTGGAAGAGGCATGATCTTTAGATTGTCTACCTGCAGGAAAACTGAACCTTGACTTTAGCTATGGTATTTGTCATTGGAACAGCTGTGTGGGACTCCACCCTTTATCAGGGTATCAGTCTCCATTTACAGGATGCCTGAGCTTGTTACAGAATTTGAAATAGAGGAGGTTTAATATAAATAACAGCTTTTCCAAGATCTCATAAAGTTACTGTCAAGAGTCACATTTGTTCCCTAGGTTAGGAACTCTAGAGTTTTAATTGTGTGAGTCAAAAGTTTAATTCTCTGTCATCTTCATCAAGTCACTTGTTATTTATTACAGCACTCACAACACCAAAGTAAATAATTAATTTGTAAAACTGTGAAATTGGAAATAGCTCTAAGCAACATGCCCTCAGAGTCCCAACATAAACCCAGTACAACATGTATGCTGCCCTTAAAAAAGAGGTTTATTTTTTTTTCCTAAGACCTGCCACGGAAATTAGAAAATGTGGATGCTGTGTAAAGGGTTTTTGCAAGGAGAAAAATTGCTCAGAAATTACAATAACAGTCGTACTTTAGTACAAAAGCATGAATTTTTATTTTATTTTTACACTCTCTTTTTTGGAAAGTAGGATACTTTAGAAATTCCTGCTGTTTGCACCTGGCAACATTTATTTTCCTGTATGTATTCCTGTACATATTTCAGAAAAAATCATATGTTGGTAACATCTATAGATCCCTTTGGCTGCCTGTGCTAAGCATCTCTCTGAAAAAATGCTTCTCTCAAATACCAGAATTCAGTATTTGCTTGCAGAGAGGAAACAGCACACAAAAAAACCACCACAAAACACATATAGGTCAACTTTCATGGGAAAGAACTCGCTGCAATAAATTACAATTTCTTTGCTATTTATTTGGGAAAAAAAAATCTATCAGAAGGAAATATGCTCATTGCAGTGTGTTTCCAAGATGTGTTGAACTATAGCATCAATTATGTCAATAAAATGAAGCAGAAAATTAGTGCAGAGGAATAATTTAAAATGAGGCTTTAAAGTGGATTGTGCACTTTTACCTCAAAGCAGTTTGCACATGATTAACTCCTCTTATCTCTTCTCCCAGGTGGGCTTCATTTTTCCCCTTTACGATTCAGAATTCTGTTGCTATTATGATTAACTCATAAAACTTTTTCTTTTTTTTTAAAGTATGAAACATAAATTTAAAAAACCCCAACTTTCCCTTTTCTTAAAGTGGTGTTTTAACCACCAAACAAGAGCATACAAATAGAACTTGGAAGGAAGGATCAGAATGTCTCTATTTTTATTTTCTGGAAGTGGAATCGCGTGGGTTAAGGAAACCTTTAATGGCACCCTATTTAACTTGGCTGTTATCCCTTAATGTTTTTGTTAAGCAAAGTGTATCCTTTTATTATGCCATCAAATACTTGCACTGTTGACAAAATAATGGGCTGAATATGTCATCACAGATGTTTTGCTGGAATTGCCTCTTCTATCCTTTCTTGTTTTTCTGTGTAAGATACATTTTGGGAGCCTTTTGCAGCCGATGCCAAGATTATGCAATAATAGCCCTGACATGTAGTAATAATAAGTTGTGTTAGCCAGAGAAATGTTTGCAGTGTATTAAAGAAAACAGTCAGTTTTGGAAACGTGTACAGAACCAGCTCACGTATAGGTTCACATCCTTTAAATGATACATTGGGCTAAAGCTGCAGGTGCCGACCGCGCTGCTTTCAGCACAGGAAAGAAGGCGGCCACAGGCTCCCAAGCTCTTTTTTGTACCAGCCACGATGCTCTGACCACAGGCTGCCCTCTAATTGTTTTTTTCAATCAGAATACATCTGCCTTATAGCTTCCTCCTCCACATTGAAATTCTGCCACTAAAAAACATTGCACATGCAAATAATACCTTTCTGAAGGTGCAGAGAACCATCGCAACCTGGGATTATTGTAGTTAATAACTGATGGACCTTAGCTAACTGTAGATAGCAACTCTGTTATTTACTTGGGGTAAATGTTTTTTGAAAGTGTTTTGCTGTTCAAATACCTGGAAGAGCTACAGGTTATCTGAAAATTACACAAAAGGCTATTTTGGAAGCTGGTTTAAATAATCATTTCTTGAGAGTAATCCCCGTTGCTCAAAATCCAGAATGAAGCCCCAGGTCCAGGGGAGGGAGCTGCTGGAATACTCTGTGATCTTGTAGTCTTCCACCTTTCCTCTGTTTCAGTGCAGGAACATCTGAACAGAAGCAGCCCTTTATTTGCAGGAATCCATTTGCATGAAACAAAATGACAACCTAAATATTATCCTTTAGAGAAAGGTGAATGGCATTAAGAGTCCTGTCATATGCTAGAGAAGAAAAGTTTCTCATCCTCAAATGTGATTCCTGCCTCCTCTACTGAACACCACCACAAAAGCTTTCCAGCAGCATGGCCTTGTATCTGGCAACCACCTCAACATGGTGGTTGGTAACCACAGAGAATTCTCTTTCTGTAAAGCTTCACAATACATTATGTAACCAATACCTAGCCCAGCACTTGAGTCCATCCTTCTTATGTTCCCCAAAACCTCCTTCAATGGAATACTATGCAATGCAATATCATTTTTACCTGAGAAAAAGAAATGCTTTGCTGGGAAACAAAGCAATATTTCAGTTTCACGTAAAATAAGACTGAAAAATGTAGTTAGGGGAACAAACACCACATTTGAGTAAAATATAACAAAAAGTATCTGCAATGAATATAGCAGCAAACCTAAATAAGTCTTTAAAATTATTGAAAACAGAAAGGTTCCCATGGGCTCCATGATATTGTTGATCCATTACATTTTCAGCTAATGTTTTAATTCTGTCCTTTCCTGAACTGGGTATGAACTAAATAAACAGGAGACTAATATAGTCTGAAAAATATACTTTATGTAGCTTAGTTACATAGCTGGAAAAAGTAGCAAATACTGGTAGGAAAGAAATTTTGTTGAAACTACAGAAAGAGCTTTTTTTTCAGTAGCCACACCTATCAACCTTACTGGTGTAGCTATGTCATCTGAAGGTGGGAAAAAGCCTGGTACGTACAAGTCACAAGCACAGAGTTCTTTTGCTCCTCAAACTTGCAGTTTGCTTTAACTATAAAGGGAAAAGGATGTCTGTATTTGGAGCAGTCTTTGTTAATCTGTATCTACTGTACAGATACACCAAAACCACATCTGTAGGGCAGATTTGCCCACAGAAGAAAAATAAGGCATTTAATAAATAGGAGAGAGGGACAGTCAAGAGGCTGCTTAGAAAAAGATATTATTTTTATTGGGAAGCTGTGGACTATTCAGAACTTGGGGGATACTAAATTATAAAGGTTCTGGAAGACATTTTCTTGACCTCAATGCTATAAATCAGAGTGCACTGCTAGCACACTTTCCATAAATGTTGTGTTGCATAATAACATGATGGCTGTAAAAGGCAGGACACTGTCTGTTTACCTATGGGTTTTGTTTATCCTCCCCATGTGCTCAGATCCCACCAGGGGCTCTTTCGGACTCTTTCATGTTCAAGACCCTTGCTGCGCAGTGTGCTCTGCAAGCTCAACTTTAGCCCAGCTTAGGGAGCCTGTCCTTCATCCTCGCTTGTCCCCCAGGAGGCAAACCGCCTCATTAGCCAGCCTGACTTCTTCGCTGCAGTGAGGCTCAGCTACCAGTGCAGCCCTGCTAATTATTTTGACTGCGGGGCGCGGGAGAATAGCCTGAAGAGCTACCCTGTGGCTTTTCTGCTGCTTAGATTTACAGGGGCAAAAGAGTCCCGTAAGGTCCTGTCAGTTTGAGGAGCAGATGAAAGCAATAAGAACCACGTGTTCAAAAGGAATCTATGGGCTAACACACACTCTCAACAAAGAAGAGCTTGCCTTGGTTAATATTGAGACTGTTTTCCTCTTTATGATATGTACTGTCATCATTAGATGTCCAAGCCATTTCTTGATCCCAATTACCACCTTGCCAACATTCCCACGAATCTGGTAGCTTCAGGCTGAAAGTGCAAAACACATGAAGCTTAATAGTATTTGTCCCTTTGTCTCAAAACCCAAACTGTCAAGCAGTATTGCATTCTGGGGATGTCTGAACGCTTTATATGTCATGTAGACTTACTAGACAAGATTTTTTTGCTGTTGGGGCTTCTGCATGGATATATAAATAGGTCTTAAATAGCATATAGAGTTATTAAACTAGTTTTTTTTGTGTTGGGGGCTTGTGTACGGATACATAAAGAGGTGTTATGTGCTGTTCTTAGAGAATCCTAGACTCGTTTAGGTTGGAACAGACTTGTAAGATTACTGAATATCACTCCCTAATCCACGAGAAAGCTACACTATGTAAAGACTAAGGCCAACTTTCACCGAGTACAGTGCCATACACACTGTCACAGCTCCCAGTAGAATGGCATCCAAAAAACCATTACTTTTACATACCAGAGAGCCCTGCCAGGAGACAGCGTGAGGGAGGCCGCAGCCAAGCTAGCACGTATTACTAAAACCCCCCAGAGGGGCTGAGAGGCCGGAGAGGGAAATGCCGGGACCCCCGTCCCTCAGAGGCCGGGCCCCGGGAGGGGCTGGCAGAGGCCGGGTGGCAATTGCGGAGCCCGCCGGCGCTCCGGGGGTTAAGCGGCCGGCGCGGCGCGGGGGCGGTGCCGCGCTGACAGGTGGCGCATGCGCCCTGCCGCCGTATTGTGCCCGGCCGGCCCAGCCCCGCCGCGCCTCAGTCGGCGAGAGGCCGTTGGCGCGCGTGGAGCTGCTGCCCCCTGCGGCCGGCGCCGCGCCACCTCCGCTCCCTTCCCCTCCCTCCCCGCCCTTCGCCCTGCCAATCCGGCACCCCTAGGGAAGGTACATGCTATCCAGCCAAACTGAGAGGAGCTAGCAACACAATCGCTGTTGCAGTGCAT